>CM060926.1:1009241229-1009453729 GCA_030737875.1 Allium sativum
TACCCTAAATTGAACAGTATATATTCTGAAATTTAATTCGAACATATATACCATATTAAATTATTATATTTTAAATTCAATATTTTAAAAACCATAATAAACTGTTCAAAAATCTGGGTCGTTACATTCTTCCCCCCTTAAAATAATTTCGTCCTCGAAATTGCTAAGGTAGGAAAAATGGTACAAATTTATTACTTTTCAACATTTCTCTTATGTTGACACTCAACTCCTTGTATTTCAATAATTTAACTCCAACCAAAACTTTTGGTTTTCACACATTTGTTTTGAATGATCTATGATCAATCCATTTATATCCAATCTATATTCCAATAACCTATTCAAATTGATTCTAATCAATTCACTCCCTTCGACCCATTTCTTGTTTAAATTAAATTTAAATTCCAGAATTCAAATCCCTGGGTTTTTATTTCAAATTCTTTGAAATACATAAATATATACATATATATTTATTTCCATTTCAATTCAAAACATTTGAATTTTCCAACTAAACTTGTTTTCTTTCAAACAAATTTCCATCAAAACTTTTTCTAAGGTAGCAATTCATCACTTAGAAACTCGGAAATGAACACTGATGATGTTGCAATCATCATCAGAATTATTTCCCAGCCACTGAAGTGAGTTCAGTGCTTTATTATTTCAAAATCCATGATTTTCTTTCAAATCCTTTAAAACAAATCTATATTATTTTAATATACTTTGAAAAACATTTCAACTTCCCAGGATTTAAATTCCAGCTTCTGGCTTGAATTTAATTTTAATTCATTTCATTTGTATATGTTATATACCAGTTTTATTTTGGTTATATATAACCATTCCAATTTTTTTATAATCAAATTTGATTATAACGATAACAATCAACACATCCAATAATTTCAGAAAATTATTAGTTATTTATCAAAATAGAATTTTGGGTAAAATTATTTCATTCACCCACTTTAAAACAATATTGTGTTCAATTTCTCTGTTCAAGTGTTTAGAAATCCCTATCGACTTCGTGGCGTCCCACGATTCGACCAGAATTCATAAACCACTCACAGACTAGCCAACACAATATAAAACAACTTTTATATCCACTTACAAATACGCTCTCTCATATATATACTCAACTCATTCTAGGGTACTACTGACCCTATCTCTAATGAGCACATGCCACACAAGCCTAGGTATTCGCTCAACCTAAGCTCTGATACCAACTGAAACGACCCGCAAATCCGTGCTATCTGAGTTGACTAAATACACCCCACGTCCAACCCAATTAACACAGAAATACGACTCATTATTAGAAAGAAGTTAGAGGATGAGAAATAGAAAGAAAGAAATATTAGAATAGAAGAAAACAAAGATCGCAAACTCACAGCGGAACGAATAAAATATATTATATAACATAACTTTTGAAATACAATCAGTAACTTTATATACATACCATCATCAGAGTACACACAACATTTGATCCAGCGGAAGTAACTCTAAATAACTAACGTTGAAGCCTCCTGCTTCAAGCTCCTCCAGGTGTATCTGTAAAAGCCTGAAACACTTGATTGCCCGTACAAATTTGGGCACCCAAGAGTTTAGGGAAAACAAAACAAAACAAACTCTGGGTCAGTCATGGGACTGGTGTGAGTAAACTCCAACCACTTGTTTAACTTTTTAAAAATCCTTTCAAAAGAAAAGATAATAGTAAGACCAGCCCACACATAAACATGGACGGTTTTTACCTTACTATAACCCAAAACACTTTGATACGAAAATCCAGTGATATTATAATAATGTCTACATCAAGTAAATAACCAAATAGCAGAACGCTTGCATCTCACGCTCCACATATATATTATAAAATCAAAAACCGCATGGCGCTTATTGGAGATTGGATTTCCAACATGACAAGGTATGGAACCACCTTCCGCTGATGTATCTCTAGAGGCGAATACACCTGGGTTCAACAAGAACATCTTGTAACCCGGCCCACACATGACCGACCACTCATTTCGCTTGAGTGTATCGAATGTATATCACCAACGGTTGGACTCAAACCACCGTTCCCGAATGGGCAGAATCGATAGATTTAGAAACAAAAGGAATTTCTCTAGATAGGTGATTATACACCCTAATGGGTGCGACCCACATAGCCATGCTGCCTGCCCGATTTTTGTCCTTCCCGGTTGTTGAGGCCTGAGGCTACGCATACTTACCATTTCTTTGATAACACAATCACTTTGAATGCCACATTGTCAGATCCGTTAATCACTAGTTGAGTTTGCACAATATTCTGGATATTATGCTAAGGGATAAATCCGTTGCAACCATATATATTCATACAGACCAACCCATTTGATCATTGGAAATACTCTGTCAGACATCCGTCCGCTTACGTTCGTTCTGGGATTGAACGAAACCGAAGGCACTATTTCTATCAATAGAAAAGCCCTTGCACTTCACTCCGTCTTCAATATATTCAGCATACTTGGTTCGCAACGCTTATGCCAATACGGAGTGGTTCTTCGGATAATAATCCAACCGGTCTCTCCATATTGACAACGATGGTCAAAACTTCGATAGTCTGTGATTTAACTATCGAATAAAAACAAGTGTTCATCCAAACATATCAAACAAATCACTGGGCTCTTTAATTAATATTTCATTAATTAAATCTCTTCTCCATTTCCTTATCAATATTTGTTATCCAAATATTTCAATAACCATATTGGCCCCTTTCGCTATTTTTGATTTCGTTTCCTTATCGAATTCTATATATATCGATATATAGATTTCTAATTGTCAAATTTCTTAAAAATATTCTAACTCCTTAAATTTCCGGAAAATTTCGCCATAACCTCCCCTGTATCGGGAGCATCGGGAAATTTCAAATAGCTTCCCGGTATCTTCCAATCTCAAAAAGAAAAAGAAAAAAAGCCAAGCGGCTTGCCGATACGGCGCATAAAACCTCATATATGAATTAAACATGTACCTTTTGTCGAGCACTACATTTATAACTTCATATACTTCATCCCAAACCTGCTTAACACATATTCACCTGTTTGCAATTCAATTCAATACCATCTAATCGCTTGAATTCAGTTTCGCCATTTATTCTTTAAATTGGCCCTTTTGCGTATTTCACTTTTTGTGAACATAACATGTTCGAACAAAATATTTAACTCGTTCATAACCAAATCGAATTTCGATTTCAATTCTAGTTTCCTTTTCTATTTCGAATATAAATTCTCAAATCGGATTCACTTATTTGAAGCTCAATATTCATTCGAAATCTCATTAACTAATTTCTATTCGAATTAGTTAACTCTATTCAATAAATCAAAAATCTGATTTCTATTTCAGAAATCAACTCATTACTCCACTGGAGTTCACATATATTTTATAACTCACATCTGGATTTTTCTAAATAGAAATTTCGATTTTTATTTACTTAAAATCCTTTAATTTAATTGAATAAACCGTTATGGTTTTATAATGGTTCTGGCGCTGTTTTTCTGAAAATTTGATTTTGACATAACTCAAAATCTATACGACGAAATTCATATTTTTCTCTTCCATTGGAAAACTATTATCAAATCGGTCCTGACGTTTCTTGTTTCAAAGAATTTCGACTTCAATTGAGTCCTGTATATTCGATTGAAGTTCGAATCGCTATTTTACGAACTGCAGCGCTGCGGCGAGTTCGTTTTAATTATATTTATAAATATAAACCTTTTAAACTTCTAAACTTCTTTAAAATGAATTCAATTCCATTAGCTCTATTTGAATTCCTTGATTCAAATTCAAATCTCACTTTTATTTGAATTCTAAATTCAAATTCTAATCCCTTTTCTATTTGATATTCAAATTCAATATTTGAATTTTCTATTTCAATTCCATATTCAAATTCTATGTTCGAATTCATTTGAATTCTTTTATTCAAACTCTATATTTAAATTCCATTGGAACTTCTATATTCCAATCTCTATATTTGAATTCTATTGAAATTCAAATATTCAAACTCCTTTTTAAATTCTATATTCAAAATTCCATAGTTTAAAACGCATTTGAATTTCATATTCAAATCCCATAGATCAAATCCTATTTGAATTCAATTTGAATCTCTTATATTCAAATTTCATTTTCCATTTCCATTTGAATTCTAATATTCAAATTCATTTCCAGCCCCATTTAAATTCTAATATTCAAACTCATTTTGAATTCTAATATTCAAACCCATTTGAATTTCTTCACTCAAACCCATTTGAATTCCCCTGAATTCAAATCCCATTTTCAAAACCATTTGGATTTTCTATTTGAAATCCTATTTTTGAAACTCCATTTCCCATTCTACTTTGAAATCCTATTTTCAAAGTTTATTTCAAATTCTATTTTGAAATCTCATATTCAAATTTCTACTTGAATTTCTGTATTCAATTCCATGTTCAAATTCAATACTCGAATTTCTATTTCAAATCTCTATTCAAATTTCACATTTGAATTTCTTCCTTGAAATACTATATTTCAAATTCTATTCAAATTCTTCTTTGAAATTCTATATTTCAAATTCTATTTTGAAATTCTATATTCAAATTCTCTATATTCAAACACCATTTGAAAGTTCTATATCCAAATCCACTTTGGATTTTCTACTTGAATTCTAAATTCAAATTTCCATTTCCTTTTCTATTATTCAAATTCTATATTTAAATTTCCCCTTTTGAATCATATCTTCAAAATACTTGTATTTCTATTTCTGAATTATCAAATGATAATTCTTTCCACTTCATTTATAACTTCGATATAAAGAACTATTTATAAACTTTGTTTATAAAGAAACTACTTGTTTTATTTTTCAAAAACAAGGTTATATTTTTATTCCTATTTAAAATTCAAATTCTATTTAAAAATAGAATTTCCCCTTTTAAATTTCAAATATCCTTTTAATTGGCCCAGTGATATTTAAACACACAAAGCAACGAATTATTTATTTTTCTAACACATCATATATAACCATATATATGCAAACAAATAAACAAACAGATAATATATTTTTGAGGAATCCAGTTGGATTCCTCCAACCTGTTTTCCTGCATCCACAGATGTTAGCACATAAATAATACCAATTCTGCTTCGTGGCAGAATATCGCGGTATAGAAGGTCATCCACTAATCATAGCGTGGGGCGTATAGGGTAATCATCCGCTATGAAACTGCGGGCATCCGCTAATGAGACTGCGGGAATCCAACCAACCAATCAACCCAATATATATATATATATAGCCTAAATAACTAATATATATAAAATAACCAGAAAGCGTTCACACAAGCAACAAACAATTATTTTTAACGAAATAAAAATAATTCTAAAGGTGAGTGAGATTTACTCACCGGGATTTTCATTTGTAGAATATCCAATGCAGCCAATTTTATAGATTTCACGATGATTCCCTCATACGTCTGGTTTTTCCAATGTAAACAATATTAATAAAATTCCAGTTATCTAAGCATACTGATTTTATTTAATAAATAAATTTTAACATGTAAACCAATCCTAGATTAACCTTACTTTCATATTCAAATGACTTATCTAAAATTTTAATTCTTTACAATAATTTTCTTTAAATTAGTTATCAACCTATAAACCGATATAATAACATTTAAATTCTAATTCAAAAATACCTTACTGCCAATGAATCCTTCATCCCAACTTCATATTTTAATTTCAAATTTGAACTAAAAAATAAATTTCTAATTAACTAAGTGATGAATTAATTTAAATTAGAAGATTACCTTAAGCCATTGTCTAATTTTCTTCTTCCTTCCAGTTCTGACTATCACCAAAATCGAACCCTAAAACTCCATCAACTCGAAGCACCCAAACCGATCGCACTCCCTCTTGTCAACCATCGAACAACTCCAGTTCGTCATCTAGACATCGCGCCTTCACTGTGTCGATCCCCTAAAACCGCCACGCTCTCTCATCCCATCGCATTCCTCTGACTGACCCCTTCGTCGCATCTCCGGATCCCACCCCGAAGAACCCAATGTCGAACCCTGAAGCCTCGGCAACCCCACTGTGACGTTGAACCCTAGACTCACGGGTTCGAAGTCGAACTCGATTTGAAGCCCATCGAACTACTTGTGATGCTCCAGACCTTCGACGATCGGAACCCTAGAATCATCGCTCGAGCTGTCGAACTATCGAGCTTCCCAGACTAGCGTATGCCATTGGTATCGAGCAAGGTGTGGTTTCGATTTTCGTTTCCGATTGATTTAGGGGAAAATGGAAAAGGAGTTGGGTTTTATTTTCGTTCCTCTGGAAAATGAAGGTGACGGCTTCAATTTATAGAAGTGCGATAGCAGACAATAAGGTACAAAGGCCATTAAAATCCTGTTTGCCTGATCGTGAAGCTTAGAGACAAAGTTGGTTGCTCGAGATGAAATATAGGGTGTGCGACTTCATTTAGGTCTGCGTTTAAACACTTCTTAGGTCGGCTGATAGGATTTTTAATTAACTTGATTTGATTTTTCTTTAATTAAAAACTAAACTATATCGCGGTTCTTTTAATTTAAAATTCTAAACCGCTATTTTAACGTACAGACTGACGTTTCAATATCATAACACTACCCTAAATTGAACAGTATATATTCTGAAATTTAATTCGAACATATATACCATATTAAATTATTATATTTTAAATTCAATATTTTAAAAACCATAATAAACTGTTCAAAAATCTGGGTCGTTACAATTCACTTCCAATTTAAAAATCATATTTTTATAATTGCTTCATACCTTTTAAAAATTGAATTTTTTTTTTACTTCGTTGTACTTTATATAAAAATCAAATTTTTACTATGTTATTCAATATATAAAAATCGACTCTTTATACCTCTACTATATAGATAAAAATTATAATTTCACATCGATGTTCATATAGTAAAGATTATATTTTTATAGTTCCTATTATGCAAAGGTCATATTTTTATCTTTCTACAATATAAAAGATTATATTTTTACTACTTTAAAAATATAAAAATCATATTTTTATAATCGCTATATAGTAAAGATTATATTTTTATTACTTTAAAAATATAAAAATCATATTTTTATTTGAATAAAAATCTTTTCTACCTCCTCCTTATATAAAAAATCATACCTTTAGCCCTTTAAATACATATATAAATATATTTCAGTTTTTAAAACTATGCTAGTTTAATTTCTAAACTAATTGCATAAAAGAAAGTAGAAATAAAATAAAATAAATAATAATAATAAAAAACTTACAGAGAGAGGGGGGGTGCGCCATCGCTCAGGCGAAGGAGGAGGATCGGTGGAAGAAAGGGGGGGCGGCTGTGGTCGTGGGAGGAGGAGGGGAAGGTGGCGACGGGGAGGGACTGTCGCGAGGTAGATGGGAGAGGGAAGCAGGGGGGGTGTCGGCGCCGTTGGGGGGGGGGCTGCGCTTGGCGCGGCGGCGCCAGGAGGCTAGGCGGCGGCCTCCCTGGTGGAGCGATCGTCTTTCTTTTTTTTCTTTTTTTTTATTTCGTTTTTCTGGATTGAAAATATCGGGGGGGGGGGGGCAGAGTATAAGGAAAGGAGGAAGGGGGTTTTAAATTTTTAATTAATTTAATTATTCTATTTCAAAAAGTTGACTTTTACATACGACCTCGAAACGAGGCCCACCGCCTGTCGTCCATAGCGTTTCACCCCCATTCTGAACACAATGGGATATGTATCGTAAGCTGATTTGGCTGTTACAACCAGTTTTCGTTAAATTTACATTTAAATCACTGTATTGAATTTTAAACGTACATTTCAAATTACCGGGGTCACATACTAACTAGAAAAATTCCAGAAAAATATTTTCTAGTTTCGTATTGATGATACGGTCCTAACAAAACTAGTTTCGTCGAATTCTGAGACCGTTGGAAAAATGGCCAATTTCCAGTCGATTTAAAATCAACTGAAACTAGTCAAACGCGTTTTCCTTTGCCACGCTCACATATTGATTCTAAAAATTATGAAATTTGGAACCTAGCAATAATTTAACATCACGGACCCAACAAAAGTGGTTTCGTCGAAATCCGAGATCGTTTGCAAAATGTCCATTTTTAAGGGCCTGAATTCCATAGCGACTGTTCAGAATTTTCAACTGGACATATCTTTTGATTCCCGCTATGAAATCTTGATTTTTCGGATTCGTTGGAAAGATATTATCAAATAGATCCTAATGTTTTTGGTTTCACTAAAATCCGGATTGTTTTGCACCCGGTACATTAAATTGAAGTTTGAAATCGAGTTATCGAACTACCGCGCCATTTTCAATTCTATTTATAATCATATATAAATATTTATATTCTAACGACGACGCGTATAATATATACTTTCGAATATATTCAAAATAAATTTCTCGTCGATTATATTTAAAATAATCTATTTTAAATATTCAAAATTCGCTAAAACTGCCAAAATAAAAATTTTAAACTGGCTCAGATTTTCCGGGTTATTACAATCTCCCCCACTTAAAACTTTTCGTCCCCGAAAAGGAACAAAGTCGAAAGTGGTTTGATTAATCAGCTCTACGTTCGAGCTGGCTTCCATTCTCCAACTTTTCAATTTCTGAGAATTTTCAAATTTTCAAAAATTTGGCTAACACCCTAAATTTTCGAAAAATTTCGCCATAACCTCCCCTGCACCGGGAGCATCGGGGAATTTCAAATAGCTTCCCCGGTCCTTCTAATCTCAAAAAGAAAAACCAAGCGGCTAGCCAATAGGCTCATAAAATCATCATCACCCAAACAAAACAGTAAATTATGTAGTAAACATGTACCTATTTGTCGGGCAAACAAATTTTGTTCTCTGCTCTAGCCTCCTTGCTATGACCTGTTCAATGATATATATGTATATGCAAACAAATGCGACCAATTTTCAATAATATTCAAAATTTGATGCAATTAGGCATAATGGTTCAAAATTATCAAACAAATAAACAAACAACACAAACATCAATCAATTAGTGGATTAGAGTTTCAAATTCATAATTTTGATATATGTACAAAAATCATGTTTTTGATGCCAATTCACAACAACGTGTTCTAGTTATATAAGTTTTTGTTCTCACACCAGCCTAATGGAAATATATAGATATCACACCTTCGTTACTCGAACATGAATACTAATGACGACTAGTCAATCATCAGAATCATCTTCGGGCGTCTAGAATGTGATTCCATATCTATCCAATATATTAAAACTTCGAATATACGTTCATGACGCGTATATACAAAACCTTTATATATTGGATTGTCCATATTCAAAATAAATAAATATTCAAATACGTATAAAGCGATTTAAATTTTCAAAACAAAATTGTTTTCAATTGAAAATATACTCTTCACACTCGTTCTAGGATACTACTGATCCTATCTCTAACGAGTCATTCTAATCGGATATTACTAATCCAATATCCGATGAATTCTTTCGTATGGTTCTAATGTGTCTTGTTCTCGAGCTCTGTAAAGCAAAGCTCTGATACCAAATGTGACGGCCGGGAATTTCGCTCGATCTGAATCAGTCGTTAAACCGATCTAGACCGTTCGAAACCACTGAACGTTGAGAACAGGACAAATCAGAACACAAACAGAAGAACATTTCATTGTATATTACAACAATTCCATCAGATACAAGAATATACGGAGTATAAATGAATAAATTACATTCGATAAATATCAGAGATTACAATAAATTACATAGCAGCGGAAAATAATACAAAGCACAACTGAAGGTGATATACGGATACAGAGCTTTCCGGATATCATTCCAGCTGTAAACCAGGATCCTGTGAATATAAATCTACAAAACCAAAACTACTAGCTACCCGTGCGGAAAATAAGGGCACCCAGAGTTTAGGTTAAAACAATAAACTCCAGGTCAGTCATGTGACTGGTGTGAGAACTAAAACAGTTATTTAAAACTTTACTTTAAAAGAGAGTAATTCAAGGGACCACGCCTTATAACACGGAACGGGTTTCCTCCCAAGAATACCAGTGCATAGAATAAACAACGCAATGCTTTTTCGAAGAATGAAGCTATTATAAGACCCAGGTCCCATCACACAATGCAACGCAAGCCGGAGGATAGGGTTTTCCCTTATAATAGCCAAACATGCTTGGTACGTTTAAAACAAATCATTTGATACTATAATAAGTGTATAGTGTCAAAACCATTTCAATCATAAATATAAATCATAGACGGCATGAGTGCCCCATCCCACTATGTCTCCATACTAGGCTCTACAAATAAAGCCGAAATACACGTATTGGAAATTGGATTTCCTTCATGAGTCGAGGCAAGGGGCAAGCTCCTCTCCGCGTTCGAGACACTCTAGCAAATGCCTCCGGGTTACGCACTCTGGGCAACCCTGGATTCGGCTGGGCCGGTCCTCACTTACGTTAGAGGATTAATTATGCCTGAACACACGTTTCCCGGTCCTTACAGACCTATAATCGAGGCGCCTCATCCAACAACCACAAAGGTGAAAAGTATATATATGTCAGGGCTGGTAAGTCACTGACACCACCAAAGCTAGAAAGAAACGTCGTGCTCTCCCAGCGGTCCGTATCCCGTTTTTAACTCATACCGAGGTGTGAGGCTCGCGAATTCACGTTATACACAAAGCTGCCCCATAGGACGTGCTTTGATCATCAACCACAAGACTTTGCTTTTCAACAGAAACCTTGATCCATGCAGCTTAGCATGCCACACAGGCAATTCATGCCATGCGATTGATGTCCATCGATATACAACCTCTGAGCTCGTACGTCTCAGAGAAGGGCGTTAAGCAAAAGAATAAATTCTCCGCCGCCAAACAGATGTATATTTAACAGAAATCAATCAACATAGAATAAAATCCAATGTCAGACACACAATCCATTTACAAGTCCGTTATGGGTCTGAACGAAACCGGAGGCACTTTCCTCGCATATCCATCCATCTCCAAGTACGTCTGGACGACCACCAACTATTTCCATCCTCTTGGGTGTACTGCCCAATCAGGATCGTCAGTAATAATCCAAACGATGTGAAGACTTCCGGTCTTCGACCACCGTCTTCATCTTCGACATATCGTCGAATCGGTTATTCAGAATGGGTATAAACCCGGACTTTCCGAACAACCTGCGTATATTAAAAACAAAAGTTACACAAACACATCATACGCCTCCTTCCAATTCATTAGTGACTAACCGCAAATTAGCAAGAGAACAATTTCCCAAACATTAACCCCGAAGGCCGAAACCAACATCAGATCAATACCCAGGAAACCATTCTTCTTAGCCAACCTACAGCTAGTTTCTAAATTCCACATTCTTAGGGAAAGGTTCCCATTAATTTTATCCAAGATAAATTCTTTAAAATTTATCCTGTAATCTTCCTTTGGATGTCGTTTCAAACCAAATTATGGTTTTTCTAAACTAGTCGAGATTAGCGAACCACACCGAAGTAATTATTTTATTTCCCAATCCCAACCTATTCATCCCATGAAGCAAAACTGGTAACACTCCATATATAACACCACGGTGTTATCGGTAAAATTAATTACCATTTCACGTTCAAATCTAATTAAAAATTTAACTATCGCTTTGGAGCAAAACTGGTAATACTCCATTCCCGCTCATTTCTAAATTTGATAATTTAGATTATAGATTCACATTTCAATCTAATTGCAGATTCGTTAGAACTCCTTTAACTGGGTTAAAGAACTAGGTGTTATTTAAAACACAGTTCACGACAAACCCAAATCACATTCTATTTGTTATCGGGTTAAAGAACTAGTGTTATTTAAAACACTGTTCACGATAAACCCATTTCAAATTCAATCAAATATATTAGACATTCCATTTTTTTTAAAACCCCTTTTTAAATCTAATTCATTTATTTAAAAACAATTGGGTTTTAAATTTAGTTCAAACTAGCGCATTTCGATAAAAATCTATTTTTATCTTTTCAAATATGGAGTTTTTCATCCCAAATTTTCCCAAATCCTTTCTTATGATTTTACACAAATTATTACTATTTTTAATAATTTTATTAAGGCCCGTACAGTCGATTTCCAACAATGGCCATCGAACTGCACTTACAGCGACCTTTTTCGAATTTGATTTGGACGTATATCCAAATCCAACAGTTAGATTTTGAATTTCTAATATTCGTTAGAAAGCTCTTTTTGATACGAACCCAACGGTTCCGGTTTTAGGAGAATCCGACGGTCGGATCTCCCGTAATGTCCGTTTGAAATAAATGGTCGAAATTTACGAACTACCGCGGCGAGGCGCGTTCTATTCAGGCCATTATATTATATATATAATATATATAATATATATTTCATCGATTTCTATTTAAAACGAATTATATAAATAGTTTTAAGTTCGTTTCAAAAGCAATTTCAACTTCCATTTCAATTCAAATCAAAATTGAATTCTTCTTTATAAATTCGTTTTAAAATTCCTTTCTATTCAATTCAAATTTCAATTCAATTTGAATTCATTTCACTTCATTTTAAATTCAATTCGAATTCGTTTTCAATTCAATTCAATTTCAAAGTCGTTTTCTATTCGATTCAATTCAAATTGGTTTTCTATTCGATTCAATTCAAATTGGTTTTCTATTCGAATCAAATTCGTTATATATTCAATTGAAATCAAATTCGTTTTCTATTCAATTCATTTCGAAATCGTTACATATTCAATTCATTTCGAAATCCTTATATATTCAATTCATTTCGAAATCGTTATATATTCAATTCATTTCGAAATCGTTTTTAATTCAATTCATTTCGAAATCGTTTTTAATTCAATTCATTTCGAAATCGTTTTTAATTCAATTCATTTCGAAATCGTTTTTAATAATTCATTTCGAAATCGTTTTTAATTCAATTCATTTCGAAATCGTTTTTCAATATTCATTTTTAAATGAATAAAATCGATATAAATATCGTTTACGTCAAAATGGCGTCAATCTAATCAACACGGCTTCATATATTCCTTTATTCTATTCAACAAATGAATATTTATTTTTGTCAACACACGACTAATCTCAACGAATGAGTACTGTCCACGTGTGACTATTTTTGTTAAATTATTTTATAAAAATTAAGGTATCTATCCTTTGATATAAAATTAGACTCCAACTGTAAATTAGTAAGAGAACAATTCCCTGAATATTAACCCCGAAGGCCGAAACCAACATCAGATCAATATCCAGGAAACCATTCTTCTCATCTATTTTTCAGTTGATTTCTAATTCTATATATATGATAAAGATGTAAATTTTATTATTAAAATATTTCGTTCAACACATGACTAATCTCAACGAATGAGTACTGTCAACACATGAACCTTTATTTGATATTGATAAAGATGTAAATTCTATTATAAAAATATTTCGTTCAACACATGACTAATCTCAACGGATGAGTACAGTCAACACATGAACCTTTATTTGATATTGATAAAGATGTAAATTCTATTATAAAAATATTTCGTTCAACACATGACTAATCTCAACGGATGAGTACAGTCAACACATGAACCTTTATTTGATATTGATAAAGATGTAAATTCTATTATAAAAATATTTCGTTCAACACATGACTAATCTCAACGGATGAGTACAGTCAACACATGAACCTTTATTTGATATTGATAAAGATGTAAATTCTATTATAAAAATATTTCGTTCAACACATGACTAATCTCAACGAATGAGTACAGTCAACACATGAACCTTTATTTGATATTGATAAAGATGTAAATTCTATTATAAAAATATTTCGTTCAACACATGACTAATCTCAACGGATGAGTACAGTCAACACATGAACCTTTATTTGATATATTCTTTATCTTCTAAATTGGAATGAGACCCAATCAATCACCATATAACGTTAATTATATGGATTTTCGTACAACACATGTATATAATAGCATTGAAAAATAATCAACCATCAACCAAAGTGCACTACACTGTATAAGCATCAAATATAGATATCTAACGCTTATAACAGTCTGTCAATCAATCGATCGACATATTTAATCTGTAACGACCCAGATTTTTGAACAGTTTATTCTAAATATTTAGTATGGTTTTAAATATTGAATTCATAATATAAATGAATTTTATATTGAATTTATCGAATGAATAATCGATATGCGAATTTATATCAAATATATTGGGTATCGTAATACGAAACGATAATAATTTGCAGTTAAAAATTGATTCGAAATGATTCAGTCGATCAATATAATTCTAGTTGAATATAGACGAGTTATTTTCAATGACTTTAATCGTTTATTTGATATTGATAGTCTGTATAAGCAAACGAATTAAAGTTTCAGAATATGCTCAGTTAAGTTTAGAATAACGTAAAAATCTGAAAACATCAGTCATTATGTAAAATAGCGGTTCAGGTTTTCAACTTAAAGACCGCGAGATATCTTGATTATTAAATTAATTAATTCATTTCAGATCTTTTCAAAAAAATTAATGGGCCGACCTATATCCATTGACAGCGCAGACCTACTTCCTTCCTCGAGCTGTTTAAAATGTCTGCCTACTTCGATATCAAGGAGACAAGATGATAATGGCGTACTCTCTGTTTTGTTCGCATCTATATATAGCCATGCCTTGTATTCTTTCTATCCCAAAACCAACGAAAAGAATTCAAGTCGTTCCCTTTCATTTACTTCTTTCCAGTCCAAAATCAAATCGCTCGAGGAAGAACATCGAAATCGGTTATCGCGATTTGAAATCACATGTCCCCGAAAGACTCGACGACAACCTAGAAGCGCTCGCGATTTCGTATGTGGGGATGACTGTATTTTGTGGTTTTCGGTTTATCAAGGGTAAACTGGAGTTCGATGAGGTACGGGATTCATTTCTGTTGCTATTGGAAGACCGTGGTTCTGATTAGAGGTCGAGGACGACGAAGGACTCAAAAGGGACGAGCTCGACAGTAGCGGTTCTGGTGGGAGGGAGGAGTTCGATCAAATGTTTTGGGGACTGCGTTGGTAGAGGTGAAGGGAAGCTCTTTATTGAGTACAGGAAATCAAGGTTCGAAGAAGAAGGGTTGAGCAAGCCTTAAAAACTTAAATTAAGGTACATTATTTACTTAAGTAATTACTTTATGATTACTATAGAAATCTTCCAGTTCATAATTGTCGGCCAAACTAACTTTGATTCCAAAACAATCCATCGTTCCAAGCTACTGTTTCAATTAGTCTTCACCGCGTTTCCTGCATATTTCCACAATGATTTACTTAGCAAAACTCCTTAGTTAATTAAATAATTTAATTAAGCCTAATTTAATTACTCAATGGAAATCGCCCGACGCTTTCTGTTTCCATCAGCTCGCCAAACCCGTTAGCTACTGTTTCAATTAGTCGTTCGACTATAAAATAGTTTATATAAATTAGCAACTGATTTAAATGGTGTGAACATAAGTAGTTAGTTAGTATTGTAGTTAATTTGTAAGCGAATCATTTGGGTATGGAATTAAGATATATTATTTTATTTTAAAAATGTTTAAAAGGCAATTAACATCTGTTATTTTATTAAGCAAGCTTTAAATGTACAAAAGGTTAATGTTTAAAAATACATAAATTCATTTATTTATCCGATAGGTTAATTTAAATAAGAAATCGATTAATCGTTGAATAAAATTTAATAATCGTAGATGCTGAATGGATTCGGTCGAGGCAACTCGTAGTCATTTAATTTGGGATTTACTGGATGTTTCGTCAAAGGAAAAACCCTGGTGAGTAAATCTCACTCACCTTTAGAATTATTTTTATTTCATTAAAAATAACTGTTGTTGCTTGTTTGGATCTTTCTGCTTGCTTTATATATATTAGTTATTTAGGCTATTATATATATATATATATTGGGTTGATTGATTGGTTGGATTCCCGCAGTCTCATTAGCGGATGCCCGCAGTTTCATAGCGGATGATTACCCTATACGCCCCACGCTATGATTAGTGGATGACCTTCTATACCGCGATATTCTGCCACGAAGCAGAATGGGTATTATTTATGTGCTAACATCTGTGGATGCAGGAAAACAGGTTGGAGGAATCCAACTGGATTCCTCAAAAATATATTATCTGTTTGTTTATTTGTTTGCATATATATTGTTATATATGATGTGTTAGAAAAATAAATAATTCGTTGCTTTGTGTGTTTAAATATCACTGGGCTTAAGTAATGATATTTAAAAATATCATAAAAAGGATATTGGCGATTTAAAAAGGGAAAATTCTATTTTTAAATAGAATTTGAATTTTAAATGAAAATAAAATATAAACTTGTTTTTGAAAAATAAAACAAGTAGTTTCTTTTTAAACGAAGTTTATAAATAGTTCTTTTATAACGAAGTTATAAATGAAGTAAAAAGAATTATCATTTGATAATTCAGAAATAGAAATACAAGTGCGAAATTGGAATTTGAAATGAAATTTCAAAATAGGATGCGAAATGAAATTTTTAAATATATAACTCAAATGAAATTTGAGTATAACATTTGAATTTTAAAAGGAGTTTAAATATTTGAAGTCAAAAGGAGATTGAATATTAGAAATTCAAATAGAAGTTCAAACAGAATTTGAATAGACGGAATTAGAATGAAACATAGAATTTGAATATAGAGAAGTTGAAATAGAATTTCCAAATAGAATTGGAAATAGATTTTTCAAAATAAAATTTTCAAAAGAGAATTTGAAATAGACTTTGAAAATAGAATTTCAAAAATAGTATTGCAATGGAATTTGAATTCAAATATAATTGAAAGAGAATTTGACTATATAAATTCAAAAGGAATTCAAATATAGAACTTGAATTCAAAGGAATTTAAATATGGGATTTGAATTCAAGGGAATTGAAATAGGATTTGAATTCAAAGGGATTCAAATGGGATTGGGATAAAGGAAATTCAAAAATGGAATTGTAAATAAAAGAAATGTAAATTGAAATATAGAATTTCAAAGAAGAATTGAACAGACTTTGAAATATAGAATTTCAAAGAAAAATCGAATAGAATTTGAAATATAGAATTTCAAAAGAAGAATTGAAATATGAAATTTGAATAGAGATTTAAATAGAAATTCAAGTATTGAATTTGAATATCCAATAGAAAAGAAATTGGGATTTGAAATATAGAATTCAAAAGTGAGATTGGAATTTGAATATGGAATTCAAATGGAATTGAAACTATGGATTTGAATATATTAAAATCAGAATGGAATTGAATTTCATTCAAACGAAGTTTAAAAAGTTTATATATATAAATATAATTAAAACGAACTCACCGCAGCGCTGCAGTTCGTAAATTGGCGATTCGAACTTCAATTGAATATGCAGAACTCAATTGAAGTCGGAATTCTTTGAAACAAGAAACGTCAGGACCGGTTTGATAATAGTTTTCTAATGAAAGAGAAAAATCTGAATTTCGTCGTATAGATTTTGAGATATGTCAAAATCAAATTTTCAGAAAAGCAGCGCCAGAATCGTTTTAAAAACCATAATGGTTTATTTAATATTGTAAAAGGATTTTAAGCAAATAAAATCCGAAGTTCTATTTAGAAAATTTCAGAGTTGAGTTGTAAAATATATGCGAATTCAAGTTGTGTAAATGAATATGATTTTTGAAACTGAAACCAGATTTTTATTTATTGAATAGCATTAACTAATTTTGAATAGAAATTAGTTAAGGAGGTTTCGAATGGATATTGGGGTTTGAATAAGTAAATTCGATTTGATAATTTATATTCGACATCAAAAAGGAAAACTAGAATTGAAATTGAAATTCAATTTGGTTGTGAGCAAGTTAAACATTTTATTTGAACGTGTTATGTTCAAACAAAGAAGTGAAATAGGCAAAAGGGCTAATTAGAGAATAATTAAGCGAAACCGAATTCAAACGATTCAAATTTGAATTCAAACGAATGGATTGAGTTGAATTGAATTGAAAACAGGTGAACATGTGTAAGCAGGTTTGTTATGAAGCATATGAAGATTTAAATTTATGTGCTCGACAAAAAGGTACATGTTTAAATTCATGTATGAGTTTTATGCGCCGTATCGGCTAGCCGCTTGGCTTCTTCTTTTTCTTTTTGAGATTAGAAGATACCGGGATGCTATTTGAAATTTCCCGATGCTCCCGATACAGGGGAGGTTATGGCGAAATTTTCCGAAAATTTAAGAAGTTAGAATATTTTTAAGAGATTTTGATAATTTGAAATCATTGTATCGAATTCGATAGTAAAGTGAATATCAAAATCGAATGTTGTAAACAAAAGGGGATAGAGATAAGTGATTGGAATGGTTTCCAATTGCAAATAGGGATTTTTCTAATATATAGAAATAAAAGAAGTTGATATTTGGAAATGTTTTCCAAATAGCGTAAGATGCCAATATGGTTATTAAAATATTTGGTTAACAAATATTGATATAGAAAATGGAGAAGAGATTTAATTAATGAATATTAATTAAAGAGCCCAGTGATTTGTTTGATATGTTGGATGAACACTTGTTTTTATTCGATAGTTAAATCACAGACTATCGAAGTTTTTGACCATCGTTGTCAATATGGAGAGACCGGTTGGATTATTATCCGAAGAACCACTCCGTATCGGCATAAGCGTTGCGAACCAAGTATGCTGAATATATTGAAGACGGAGTAAAGTGCAAGGGCTTTTCTATTTATAGGAATAGTGCCTTCGGTTTCGTTCAATCCCAGAACGAACGTAAATGGACGAATGTCTGACAGAGTATTTCCAATGATCAAATGGGTTGGTCTGTATGGATATATATGGTTGCAACGGATTTATCCCTTAGCATAATATCCAGAATATTTGTGCAAACTCAACTAGTGATTAACGGATCTGACAATGTGGCATTCAAAGTGATTGTGTTATCGATGAATGGTAAGTAATCGTAGCCTCAGGCCTCAACAACCGGGAAAGGACAAAAATCGGGCAGGCAGCATGGCTATGTGGGTCGCACCCATTAGGGTGTATAATCACCTATCTAGAGAAATTCCTTTTGTTTCTAAATCTATCGATTCTGCCCATTCGGGAAACGGTGGTTTGAGTCCAACCGTTGGTGATATACATTCGATACACTCAAGCGAAATGAGTGGTCGGTCATGTGTGGGCCGGGTTGCAAGACGTTCTTGTTGAACCCAGGTGTATTTGCCTCTAGAGATACATCATCGGAAGGTGGTCCCATACCTTGTCGTGTTGGAAATCCAATCTCCAATAAGCGCCATGCGGTTTTTGATTTTATATTATAGATGTGGAGCGTGAGATGCAAGCGTTCTGCTATTTGGTTATTTACTTGATGTAGACATTATTATAATATCACTGGATTTTTGATATCAAAGTGTTTTGGGTTATAGTAAGGTAAAAACCGTCCATGTTTATGTGTGGGCTGGTCTTACTATTATCTTTTCTTTCGAAAAGAGTTTTTAAAGTTAAACAAGTGGTTGGAGTTTACTCACACCAGTCCCATGACTGACCCAGAGTTTATTTTGTTTTGTTTTCCCTAAACTCTTGGGTGCCCAAATTTGTACGGGCAGTCAAGTGTTTCAGGCTTTTACAGATACACTTGGAGGAGCTTGAAGCAGGAGGCTTCAACGTTAGTTATTTAGAGTTACTTCCGCTGGATCAAATGTTATGTGTACTCTGATGATGGTATGTATGTATGTACAAAACAGATTTGTATTTCGAAGCTTATGTTATATAATATATTTTATTCGTCCCGCTGTGAGTTTGTGATCTTCGTTTTCTTCTATTCTAATATTTCTTTCTTCCTATTTCTCATCTTCTAACTTCTTTCTATTAATGGTTCGTATTTCTGTGTTATTTGGGTTGGACGTGGGGTGAATTTAGTCAACTCCGATAGCACGGATTTGCGGGTCGTTTCAGGTGGTATCAGAGCTTAGGTTGAGCGAACACCTAGGCTTGTGTGACATGTGCTCATTAGAGATAGGGTCAGTAGTACCCTAGAATGAGTTGAGTGTATATATGAGAGAGCGTATTTGTAAGTTGATATAAAAATTTGTTTTATATTGTGTTGGCTTGTCTGTTGAGTAGTTTAGGAATTCTGGTCGAATCGTGGGACGCCACGAAGTCGATAGGGATTTCTAAACACTTGAACAGAAAATACGACATGATATTGTTTTTAAAGTGGGTAAATAAAATAATTTTGCCCAAAATTCTATTTTGATATAGAAAGAATAATTTTTGAAATTATTATAATATATGGATGTGTTGATTGTTAGGATTATAATCAATGAGATTATAAAATTGGAATGGTTATTTATAACCAAATAGAATTTGTATAGGAAATAAATATACAAATGAGATAAATTAGAATTAAATTCAAACCAGAATTTGGAATTTAAAATCCTGGGAAGTTGAAAAATATTTTTCAAAGTATATAAAAATAATATAGCTTTGTTTTAGAAGGATTTGAAAGAAAATCATTTTAAATGGATTTTGAAATAATAAAACACTGAACTCACTTCAGTGGCTGGAAAATAATTCTGATGATAGTCGCGACATCATCAGTGTTCATTTTCGAGTTTCTAAGTGATGAATTGCTACCTTAGAAAGTTTTTGATGGAAATTTGTTTTGAAGGAAAACAAGTAGATTGAAAATTCAAATGCTTTGAATTGAGATGAAAATAAATATGTATATATTTATGGGATTTCAGAAGAATTTGAAATGAAAAACCCAGGGATTTAAATTCTGGAATTTAAATTTAACTTAAACAAGTTAAATGGGTCGAAGTGAATGAATTGATTAGAATCAATTTAAATAGGTTTATTGAAATAAATTGAAATAAATATGAATTGAATGTGAAGGCATATGAAAGGAAGAAGACCAAAAGTTTTGGTTGAAAATAAAGTCATAGAAATATGAGGAGTTGAGTTCCAACATCAGTGAGATGTTGAAAAGAAATAGATTTGTACCCTTTTTCCTACTTTAGCAATTTCGAGGACGAAATTATTTTAAGGGGGAAAGAATGTAACGACCCAGATTTTTGAACAGTTTATTCTAAATATTTAGTATGGTTTTAAATATTGAATTCATAATATAAATGAATTTTATATTGAATTTATCGAATGAATAATCGATATGCGAATTTATATCAAATATATTGGGTATCGTAATACGAAACGATAATAATTTGCAGTTAAAAATTGATTCGAAATGATTCAGTCGATCAATATAATTCTAGTTGAATATAGACGAGTTATTTTCAATGACTTTAATCGTTTATTTGATATTGATAGTCTGTATAAGCAAACGAATTAAAGTTTCAGAATATGCTCAGTTAAGTTTAGAATAACGTAAAAATCTGAAAACATCAGTCATTATGTAAAATAGCGGTTCAGGTTTTCAACTTAAAGACCGCGAGATATCTTGATTATTAAATTAATTAATTCATTTCAGATCTTTTCAAAAAAATTAATGGGCCGACCTATATCCATTGACAGCGCAGACCTACTTCCTTCCTCGAGCTGTTTAAAATGTCTGCCTACTTCGATATCAAGGAGACAAGATGATAATGGCGTACTCTCTGTTTTGTTCGCATCTATATATAGCCATGCCTTGTATTCTTTCTATCCCAAAACCAACGAAAAGAATTCAAGTCGTTCCCTTTCATTTACTTCTTTCCAGTCCAAAATCAAATCGCTCGAGGAAGAACATCGAAATCGGTTATCGCGATTTGAAATCACATGTCCCCGAAAGACTCGACGACAACCTAGAAGCGCTCGCGATTTCGTATGTGGGGATGACTGTATTTTGTGGTTTTCGGTTTATCAAGGGTAAACTGGAGTTCGATGAGGTACGGGATTCATTTCTGTTGCTATTGGAAGACCGCGGTTCTGATTAGAGGTCGAGGACGACGAAGGACTCAAAAGGGACGAGCTCGACAGTAGCGGTTCTGGTGGGAGGGAGGAGTTCGATCAAATGTTTTGGGGACTGCGTTGGTAGAGGTGAAGGGAAGCTCTTTATTGAGTACAGGAAATCAAGGTTCGAAGAAGAAGGGTTGAGCAAGCCTTAAAAACTTAAATTAAGGTACATTATTTACTTAAGTAATTACTTTATGATTACTATAGAAATCTTCCAGTTCATAATTGTCGGCCAAACTAACTTTGATTCCAAAACAATCCATCGTTCCAAGCTACTGTTTCAATTAGTCTTCACCGCGTTTCCTGCATATTTCCACAATGATTTACTTAGCAAAACTCCTTAGTTAATTAAATAATTTAATTAAGCCTAATTTAATTACTCAATGGAAATCGCCCGACGCTTTCTGTTTCCATCAGCTCGCCAAACCCGTTAGCTACTGTTTCAATTAGTCGTTCGACTATAAAATAGTTTATATAAATTAGCAACTGATTTAAATGGTGTGAACATAAGTAGTTAGTTAGTATTGTAGTTAATTTGTAAGCGAATCATTTGGGTATGGAATTAAGATATATTATTTTATTTTAAAAATGTTTAAAAGGCAATTAACATCTGTTATTTTATTAAGCAAGCTTTAAATGTACAAAAGGTTAATGTTTAAAAATACATAAATTCATTTATTTATCCGATAGGTTAATTTAAATAAGAAATCGATTAATCGTTGAATAAAATTTAATAATCGTAGATGCTGAATGGATTCGGTCGAGGCAACTCGTAGTCATTTAATTTGGGATTTACTGGATGTTTCGTCAAAGGAAAAACCCTGGTGAGTAAATCTCACTCACCTTTAGAATTATTTTTATTTCATTAAAAATAATTGTTGTTGCTTGTTTGGATCTTTCTGCTTGCTTTATATATATTAGTTATTTAGGCTATTATATATATATATTGGGTTGATTGATTGGTTGGATTCCCGCAGTCTCATTAGCGGATGCCCGCAGTTTCATAGCGGATGATTACCCTATACGCCCCACGCTATGATTAGTGGATGACCTTCTATACCGCGATATTCTGCCACGAAGCAGAATGGGTATTATTTATGTGCTAACATCTGTGGATGCAGGAAAACAGGTTGGAGGAATCCAACTGGATTCCTCAAAAATATATTATCTGTTTGTTTATTTGTTTGCATATATATTGTTATATATGATGTGTTAGAAAAATAAATAATTCGTTGCTTTGTGTGTTTAAATATCACTGGGCTTAAGTAATGATATTTAAAAATATCATAAAAAGGATATTGGCGATTTAAAAAGGGAAAATTCTATTTTTAAATAGAATTTGAATTTTAAATGAAAATAAAATATAAACTTGTTTTTGAAAAATAAAACAAGTAGTTTCTTTTTAAACGAAGTTTATAAATAGTTCTTTTATAACGAAGTTATAAATGAAGTAAAAAGAATTATCATTTGATAATTCAGAAATAGAAATACAAGTGCGAAATTGGAATTTGAAATGAAATTTCAAAATAGGATGCGAAATGAAATTTTTAAATATATAACTCAAATGAAATTTGAGTATAACATTTGAATTTTAAAAGGAGTTTAAATATTTGAAGTCAAAAGGAGATTGAATATTAGAAATTCAAATAGAAGTTCAAACAGAATTTGAATAGACGGAATTAGAATGAAACATAGAATTTGAATATAGAGAAGTTGAAATAGAATTTCCAAATAGAATTGGAAATAGATTTTTCAAAATAAAATTTTCAAAAGAGAATTTGAAATAGACTTTGAAAATAGAATTTCAAAAATAGTATTGCAATGGAATTTGAATTCAAATATAATTGAAAGAGAATTTGACTATATAAATTCAAAAGGAATTCAAATATAGAACTTGAATTCAAAGGAATTTAAATATGGGATTTGAATTCAAGGGAATTGAAATAGGATTTGAATTCAAAGGGATTCAAATGGGATTGGGATAAAGGAAATTCAAAAATGGAATTGTAAATAAAAGAAATGTAAGTTGAAATATAGAATTTCAAAGAAGAATTGAACAGACTTTGAAATATAGAATTTCAAAGAAAAATCGAATAGAATTTGAAATATAGAATTTCAAAAGAAGAATTGAAATATGAAATTTGAATAGAGATTTAAATAGAAATTCAAGTATTGAATTTGAATATCCAATAGAAAAGAAATTGGGATTTGAAATATAGAATTCAAAAGTGAGATTGGAATTTGAATATGGAATTCAAATGGAATTGAAACTATGGATTTGAATATATTAAAATCAGAATGGAATTGAATTTCATTCAAACGAAGTTTAAAAAGTTTATATATATAAATATAATTAAAACGAACTCACCGCAGCGCTGCAGTTCGTAAATTGGCGATTCGAACTTCAATTGAATATGCAGAACTCAATTGAAGTCGGAATTCTTTGAAACAAGAAACGTCAGGACCGGTTTGATAATAGTTTTCTAATGAAAGAGAAAAATCTGAATTTCGTCGTATAGATTTTGAGATATGTCAAAATCAAATTTTCAGAAAAGCAGCGCCAGAATCGTTTTAAAAACCATAATGGTTTATTTAATATTGTAAAAGGATTTTAAGCAAATAAAATCCGAAGTTCTATTTAGAAAATTTCAGAGTTGAGTTGTAAAATATATGCGAATTCAAGTTGTGTAAATGAATATGATTTTTGAAACTGAAACCAGATTTTTATTTATTGAATAGCATTAACTAATTTTGAATAGAAATTAGTTAAGGAGGTTTCGAATGGATATTGGGGTTTGAATAAGTAAATTCGATTTGATAATTTATATTCGACATCAAAAAGGAAAACTAGAATTGAAATTGAAATTCAATTTGGTTGTGAGCAAGTTAAACATTTTATTTGAACGTGTTATGTTCAAACAAAGAAGTGAAATAGGCAAAAGGGCTAATTAGAGAATAATTAAGCGAAACCGAATTCAAACGATTCAAATTTGAATTCAAACGAATGGATTGAGTTGAATTGAATTGAAAACAGGTGAACATGTGTAAGCAGGTTTGTTATGAAGCATATGAAGATTTAAATTTATGTGCTCGACAAAAAGGTACATGTTTAAATTCATGTATGAGTTTTATGCGCCGTATCGGCTAGCCGCTTGGCTTCTTCTTTTTCTTTTTGAGATTAGAAGATACCGGGATGCTATTTGAAATTTCCCGATGCTCCCGATACAGGGGAGGTTATGGCGAAATTTTCCGAAAATTTAAGAAGTTAGAATATTTTTAAGAGATTTTGATAATTTGAAATCATTGTATCGAATTCGATAGTAAAGTGAATATCAAAATCGAATGTTGTAAACAAAAGGGGATAGAGATAAGTGATTGGAATGGTTTCCAATTGCAAATAGGGATTTTTCTAATATATAGAAATAAAAGAAGTTGATATTTGGAAATGTTTTCCAAATAGCGTAAGATGCCAATATGGTTATTAAAATATTTGGTTAACAAATATTGATATAGAAAATGGAGAAGAGATTTAATTAATGAATATTAATTAAAGAGCCCAGTGATTTGTTTGATATGTTGGATGAACACTTGTTTTTATTCGATAGTTAAATCACAGACTATCGAAGTTTTTGACCATCGTTGTCAATATGGAGAGACCGGTTGGATTATTATCCGAAGAACCACTCCGTATCGGCATAAGCGTTGCGAACCAAGTATGCTGAATATATTGAAGACGGAGTAAAGTGCAAGGGCTTTTCTATTTATAGGAATAGTGCCTTCGGTTTCGTTCAATCCCAGAACGAACGTAAATGGACGAATGTCTGACAGAGTATTTCCAATGATCAAATGGGTTGGTCTGTATGGATATATATGGTTGCAACGGATTTATCCCTTAGCATAATATCCAGAATATTTGTGCAAACTCAACTAGTGATTAACGGATCTGACAATGTGGCATTCAAAGTGATTGTGTTATCGATGAATGGTAAGTAATCGTAGCCTCAGGCCTCAACAACCGGGAAAGGACAAAAATCGGGCAGGCAGCATGGCTATGTGGGTCGCACCCATTAGGGTGTATAATCACCTATCTAGAGAAATTCCTTTTGTTTCTAAATCTATCGATTCTGCCCATTCGGGAAACGGTGGTTTGAGTCCAACCGTTGGTGATATACATTCGATACACTCAAGCGAAATGAGTGGTCGGTCATGTGTGGGTCGGGTTGCAAGACGTTCTTGTTGAACCCAGGTGTATTTGCCTCTAGAGATACATCATCGGAAGGTGGTCCCATACCTTGTCGTGTTGGAAATCCAATCTCCAATAAGCGCCATGCGGTTTTTGATTTTATATTATAGATGTGGAGCGTGAGATGCAAGCGTTCTGCTATTTGGTTATTTACTTGATGTAGACATTATTATAATATCACTGGATTTTTGATATCAAAGTGTTTTGGGTTATAGTAAGGTAAAAACCGTCCATGTTTATGTGTGGGCTGGTCTTACTATTATCTTTTCTTTCGAAAAGAGTTTTTAAAGTTAAACAAGTGGTTGGAGTTTACTCACACCAGTCCCATGACTGACCCAGAGTTTATTTTGTTTTGTTTTCCCTAAACTCTTGGGTGCCCAAATTTGTACGGGCAGTCAAGTGTTTCAGGCTTTTACAGATACACTTGGAGGAGCTTGAAGCAGGAGGCTTCAACGTTAGTTATTTAGAGTTACTTCCGCTGGATCAAATGTTATGTGTACTCTGATGATGGTATGTATGTATGTACAAAACAGATTTGTATTTCGAAGCTTATGTTATATAATATATTTTATTCGTCCCGCTGTGAGTTTGTGATCTTCGTTTTCTTCTATTCTAATATTTCTTTCTTCCTATTTCTCATCTTCTAACTTCTTTCTATTAATGGTTCGTATTTCTGTGTTATTTGGGTTGGACGTGGGGTGTATTTAGTCAACTCCGATAGCACGGATTTGCGGGTCGTTACATAATCAATCAGGATGAGTGAACTTCATATTTCATCCCAACACCCGTGTGGGGTTTCAAACAATCAAACACAGATTTTATTTGTGCAGTTGGGCGATGTGTAAAATTTATCGACCCAATCAATGTCAGTCAAATCAGTGTACATAAACAAACCGTCCGGTCTGTAAATGAATATTTTATTTACATTCACTATATTCATATTCACGTTAAAAATTATATTTTTAACGATAAAACATTTTATTTCAACATATGAATTTCTATTCAGTTCATTTACACAATAAAAATGATATTTTTATTTTTCTAACATATTTAAGAAAATTTCGGCGGCATAACGGCACGATACTAGAAATGGGACGAGGCCTAGCCTTATCCCCGGTCTAGTGAAGGCCCACGCCATTCACACATCAATCAAACTCACCAATCAACCAAATTCAAATTAAATCATCTTACTAATTTATGCAATCAAACAAACAAGTCCATGGTCTGTGGACGATTGTGTCGGGTGCTACTAAGCACCGTCTGCATCCTAGTATATATATATATAACTTAGAAAAAGAAATTGAAAGGTGAGAAATTCTCACAGATAGCTATCCCAATTCCACGACACTTCTAATGCAGGAAATCTTCACTGTTCTCGTCTCTTATCGCTTTCGTTGTCCGCTTTCACTATATATGTAAAAATCACATTTTTATATACTGATGTCTTTAAAATAAAAAACACATATTTATTTATTTATTCACTTCCAATTTAAAAATCATATTTTTATAATTGCTTCATACCTTTTAAAAATTGAATTTTTTTTTTACTTCGTTGTGCTTTATATAAAAATCAAATTTTTACTATGTTATTCAATATATAAAAATCGACTCTTTATACCTCTACTATATAGATAAAAATTATAATTTCACATCGATGTTCATATAGTAAAGATTATATTTTTATAGTTCCTATTATGCAAAGGTCATATTTTTATCTTTCTACAATATAAAAGATTATATTTTTACTACTTTAAAAATATAAAAATCATATTTTTATAATCGCTATATAGTAAAGATTATATTTTTATTACTTTAAAAATATAAAAATCATATTTTTATTTGAATAAAAATCTTTTCTACCTCTTCCTTATATAAAAAATCATACCTTTAGCCCTTTAAATACATATATAAATATATTTCAGTTTTTAAAACTATGCTAGTTTAATTTCTAAACTAATTGCATAAAAGAAAGTAGAAATAAAATAAAATAAATAAATAATAATAAAAAACTTACAGAGAGAGGGGGGTGCGCCATCGCTCAGGCGAAGGAGGAGGATCGGTGGAAGAAAGGGGGGCGGCTGTGGTCGTGGGAGGAGGAGGGGAAGGTGGCGACGGGGAGGGACTGTCGCGAGGTAGATGGGAGAGGGAAGCAGGGGGTGTCGGCGCCGTTGGGGGGGGGGCTGCGCTTGACGCAGCGGCGCCAGGAGGCTAGGCGGCGGCCTCCCTGGTGGAGCGATCGTCTTTTTTTTTTTTTCGTTTTTCTGGATTGAAAATATCGGGGGGGGGGGGGGGGGCAGAGTATAAGGAAAGGAGGAAGGGGGTTTTAAATTTTTAATTAATTTAATTATTCTATTTTCAAAAAGTTGACTTTTACATACGACCTCGAAACGAGGCCCACCGCCTGTCGTCCATAGCGTTTCACCCCCATTCTGAACACAATGGGATATGTATCGTAAGCTGATTTGGCTGTTACAACCAGTTTTCGTTAAATTTACATTTAAATCACTATATTGAATTTTAAACGTACATTTCAAATTACCGGGGTCACATACTAACTAGAAAAATTCCAGAAAAATATTTTCTAGTTTCGTATTGATGATACGGTCCTAACAAAACTAGTTTCGTCGAATTCTGAGACCGTTGGAAAAATGGCCAATTTCCAGTCGATTTAAAATCAACTGAAACTAGTCAAACGCGTTTTCCTTTGCCACGCTCACATATTGATTCTAAAAATTATGAAATTTGGAACCTAGCAATAATTTAACATCACGGACCCAACAAAAGTGGTTTCGTTGAAATCCGAGATCGTTTGCAAAATGTCCATTTTTAAGGGCCTGAATTCCATAGCGACTATTCAGAATTTTCAACTGGACATATCTTTTGATTCCCGCTATGAAATCTTGATTTTTCGGATTCATTGGAAAGATATTATCAAATAGATCCTAATGTTTTTGGTTTCACTAAAATCCGGATTGTTTTGCACCCGGTACATTAAATTGAAGTTTGAAATCGAATTATCGAACTACCACGCCATTTTCAATTCTATTTATAATCATATATAAATATTTATATTCTAACGACGACGCGTATAATATATACTTTCGAATATATTCAAAATAAATTTCTTGTCGATTATATTTAAAATAATCTATTTTAAATATTCAAAATTCGCTAAAACTGCCAAAATAAAAATTTTAAACTGGCTCAGATTTTCCGGGTTATTACAGTGTTCTTAATTCATTTTATCGATAAATCCCGGGTTCATTAGATGCCCGCAACATCAAGGGTAAATGGGATTTATCGTCAAAATCAACATACATTTCAATATACTGAATAAGGAGCATAAAAATGTCACTATAAATTCAGTAATAAGTTTCAACCAACATCCATCACAACCATTTCATTCAACTGATCGGCATTAAACTGTTTCAGGTTTTTTTCAAGGGTTCGAATTCAACTAGAAATTTAAATTTAATTTAATTTAATAACAAATCAATTACTTAAATTGCATGTTAACACACTTGCATGTTAAATTTAACCCACACCAACAATCCAACACAACCATGCAACCAAACTTACTTCATAATTTAATTCAATAAATATGGGAATAATTCAGTATTTCGTGAGCGAAGAATCACTCACCTTTGGTTTCAATTTGAATCGAACATCCAGAAAAGGCCCAAAATTTGACAGTCTTCAAACGTTGTCGAGTTAGTGTCAAAACGTCTGCAACTCCGCCGCGATCCCAACGCAACAAACCGTTCGTCAATCCGAGTCCGTATGAAGAAGTTATCAGTATTTTTCCTCATTTGAATTTATGAAATATATAAATAAATTAAACAAATCCCTCACCAATCAAACAATGCCACATCACCAGAGAAAAACTCCCGCTCGCCCTCTCTTTCCCGTCGCTACAGTACCTGCTCGTGAAACCCATTCATGCGCCTCCTTTGACCAACGAATACTCCTTCCTCCGATCATTTCAGCCTTCGAGCCAGCCATCATCCGAAACTTCGTCGAGAGCCGCCTCAGATGGGACCACCACCGTGAGCTCCGGTGACCTGAGTCGCCGCCAGCGAACTGAAGAACGAACGGGTTTTAAAACCCTAATGCTCCCAATTCCGACCAACCATGCACCTAAAAATCAAACGAATACCATCCACGAACTCCTCATGACAATCTCTACAAAACCCATAACTTGATTTCTGCAATTAGGATCAAAATCGAAAAATCCTAATTTTGAAACCCTAATTCGAAAATCCGAACCTTTGACTGCAATTTCCGGCTAGACGGTGCACTGCATGTCAAATCTGAGACCACCCATGAGTTCGTATCGTCGAGACCTTCGTTTTGACATATAATTTGCTAGGTATTGGAGAGGTTTCATTTCCAAGATTGCATTTTTTTGTTTTCTAGGGTTTTGAAAATATTTTCTGCCATTAGAGAAAAGTAGGCGGAGAGAAAACAACGTGAAATGAAAGAAAATGGGCTGAGTAGGGTGGAAAGGAATTTATTTATATACATATAAGAGGCCCCTGTTATTAGAACAAACCATTATCCATTTACGATGCTCTCGCTCACATTTTCTCTCGTACGATCAACCGGTAAGTCGGATTGTAACGCAAATTAAAACCCTGTAATAGTTCATCGTTCCGGTTCTGATGGCGCCAATTTCGTCGAATTCTGAGACAGTCGCCAAAACAGTTAAATTTCACAGTTAAATAAATTAATAAAATATTCAAATTCAATTAACTGTTTAAATTCAAATTTAAATATTTATAAATTCATATTTAAACCAAATTACAAATTAGATAGATTTACAATTTTATTTCACATATATTTTATATTCCACATTTAATTATTTTCAAATTTCAAACTTAAATATCAAATTAAATATAAACAAATAAAATTCCAACTTTAACTTAACTTTCAAATTAAATATCCTAAAAATCCAATTTAAATCAATTTATAACTTAATAAAATTTTATAAATCAAATTCACATATTTTATATTCCCATATATATAATTATTTAAAATTTAACGAATCCGGAATTCAAATTTTAATCGCAAATGCTTATAATTTCTTTATATAAATTCCATAGCGACCTTTCGAAATTTTGATTTAGTCATAACTTGCAATTTATCCGGCGAAATTTCAATTTCATACATTCTTTGGAAAGATATGATTAATTCGATTCTAACGTTTCCAGTTTTACCCAGTTCTGATTTAAAATGAATTATATATATTTTTCCAAAGTTTAAAATCGAATTTTCAAACTACCGCGCCATTTCAGGCTCGTAATATAAATAAATATAAATTTAACCAATAGTATACTATGTATTTAATTAAAATTTAAATTTTAAATATACAGAAATTATGGTTCGTTACATTCTCCCCCACTTAAAATCTTTTCGTCCTCGAAAAGTGAACGAAACGATATCAAGCACATATCTTTTTTCAAATCCATACTTAAAATAATATTTCCAAAACAAGTATAGTTGTAAAATCCGTAAATTTTCTAACTCCCGAAATCACGAAAAATTTCGGCAGCATCTCCTTTGCACGGAGAGGTCCGGGAAAAATCCCAATACATATACGACTCAATATACATCTCATCCAACGATGAGGCATCCCAAAAGTGGGGAAAATCAAAATATAAAACCCTCAAAACCATATACCACAAGTACGTACCTCTTTTAGCGTTATATTGCATTTTTATTTACCTTAGCGTTTAGCATTTTAGCGCAAGCGAGCTTCGAAGCAAAATGCGGCTTCTTACACCTGCCAAATACTTACATACACATTAAGAATTTAACATATATAAAATATGTAACAAATGTATGCAACATACATATCAAGATTTCATCGTTTCAACTACAAAACCGAATATCCGTAACAGGCCAGCGAACGAATCGTTGATTATCACGCATTAAAAGTTGGAATTTGACCAAAGCATACTAGGCAAAAGTTGCTGCTCTCGTTTCAGGCTTTCCGAAATGTCCGGACTCATCAAATTCGGATAATCGGTTTAAAAGTTACGGCAGTTTTACTGGAGGTGAACGCCTCTGCCCGGGCACTGAAAATGCAGGCCTGAATTGTTCATGTCAGTTTTCAGCCCTCTAAACCTCAAAATTTTACTTAGTACATTAAGGAAAAGTTTTAGCTTACACTCTGCCCTTTCCGAATTGTACTCGCACACTAAAATCCAACGTTCCGTTAGGGAGTTATGATCAAAATAATATAGGTATCCGCTTCAGATTTTTATTTTCTGCGCGCTGAACTACAACTAACGCTTTGATTTCAGGCAAATAAACATGAGAATTAGACAGGGTTCCATTAACAAAAGTTTTAGTTCAGTTTCCAAGGTTTCCAAAAAGTCTGGGTTCGTTAAATTCCGATTATCCAATCAAAAGTTATGGTCATTTTACTTTCAGCTTATCGAACATCCTATTTCCGCCTAAACATTAATTCATTTATTTGAAGTTTCGAACTTTGGATTTCAAAAAGTTAACCAAACTCAACTATCTAGAATGGGTTATCACTCCATTTAGCATCTAATACTATTTACCCTTTCATTTGCTGCCATCTATTCATTCGATCCTTTATATCCCCCTCATAATCCAAGAAATGAGTTTTCATTAAATTTCTTACTTCGTTCTAATACATTTTCTATTCGTTTCTCGTTTATTCCAAACATTAAATCCCAAATGAACTTGAATTTATTTTAACTTCTAGCTAACTTGGTTATACTACATCCTAAATTCATTAACATGGATCGAGTTGCCAAATTCATTACTTATACCATTTTCTTCATCGATATTCCATTGAATTGTCATTCCAATTTCCATGTTTGATTAGCCATTTACTTGAATTAATTCAGATTTATTTATTCTAATTATTCGAGTTCATCATCACCTCTTCCTCAACTATTATCTGGTTCTAAATCGACCAATTAAGTTTCTCGGATTTTCTTGCTTATCCATTTCTCGTTAGTATAGATCAAATTTTACCTATTCGACCAAACTATCTATATTGATTCCAACTCGACTTGTTTAAATTTCCTAAGTCGATTCGTTTTATCAATCCACTCAACTCAGGTTAAGATTTTTTTTCTCCCAATATTTCCATTAACTCAAGTGTAAATTCTCAAATTGTTATTAGTCGATTTCCTGAGTTAAACTCTATTTAACTCGATTCCTGCACGAATTAAGTTATATTTTATGCGAAAAAAGTTTTAGTTCCATTCATTTCATTATTTATACCAAGACTTATACTCCATATATTATTCAAATAAGATTTACCTCATTTGGATTTCGTATACTTTCATTCACATATATATATATACTAACTAACTTGCCGTTTGTTTCCTTATTTATATTTATTGGCAAGTCACACTTTAGTAACCAATTTAAATCCCTTTCCTACTACTTCTCGACTAATTTCACTTACTTATTTATTAACCAAGGCACAGGCTATTCCCTTCCTTATTTACATACTAAATCTTCCATTCATTCTTGGTCGATCTTAGTCAAATTTTATTTCATAGTTAACTTACATGTTTCTCTAACGCTTATATCAACTCATTTGGAATTTACTTAAACTTTATCATTACCCTTATTCAAGAGTTATGTGACGATCTCTAAATATTTAAGTCCATTTCATGATTCCTCATGATATATATTCAAATGAATTGATTTGCCCTAACATAGGACCTAACATTATTACTTAAATTGAACTTAAATACTTGATTCCGAGTTCATAAACTAGGATTTAAAAATAATATATGTACCTATTCTATTTAAAAAAAAACATACCATATATATAAAAATTTAAATCCGAACTTTAATTTACCAAGAACGAAGAAATTCCAATCCTGGTTAAATTTAAATTCAACTTCTAATAATAGGTACAAATATGTTTATATGAAATTTTATATCATATGTAATCAAATCCAAAACCTCTATCCACTAGTTATGAAAATACGAAGTGGTCTCCCCCACTTAAACGCTTCAGAATAAATGTCGATAATGCGTGCACTCATTACCGAAGCTATTCTAAGGTCCAAGAAGGGATTTCACTTATTCTATTTCAAATCCTTTGAGATCGTTTACATTTCAAAAATACTCACTTGTAATACCCTATTATTCCAAATATCTTGGCAAATCTATTTCAAGAGTACCCCAGGATCAAGTTTCAAGTTCATTTCTATTTCATTTGCAAATCATACTCTGCAACCCATTATACTAAAGGATTTTATTCTCGAATTTCCCGAACCATTTAAAATTTTCCATTACTTTCATTATTGAATCACTCAAAATAGGAAATGACTTAATATTATCAATTACTCGAACGAATACATATATACATGAACCAATAATATATATATTTGATATAATTTAGAATATAGTCCAAAACCATATTATGTCGATTATTCTGATCGATTATTTAGAAATCCCTATCGATTCTATGGCGTCCCATACGTCGATAAGAATCCATAAATAATCAACAGAACAAGCCAACACCATATAAACCAATTAATATCGAGAATACAAGTACGCTCTCTAACATCACACAAACTCATTCTAGGGCACTACTAACCCTATCTCTAATGAGTTAATTCCCAAACAGAGCCAGGGTTATCGCTAACCATCGCTCTGATACCAACTGTAACGACCCACATTTTTTTTGACCATTTAAAATCGACAATAAACCACACATGTCGACCCAAACAAATCTCAAATATAGGTAGTTATTGGGAAAAAGAAGAAAGAAGAGAAAGACAAACAGAGTTCTCACAGCGGAAGGACAACATATAGTAGTTAAATAACAGTTAAAACAGTTGAAAGATATACAATAGGTCATAACATACAAGGGTTATCAGAGTTAACCATATACAGACTTACATACATGACAGCGGAAACAAAGTGCAGCGGAAAATCTTTATATATAATAGATGAACACCAAATCTTCGTCTTCGCTCTCCAAGGTAAAGGAATATTCACTAACTGCAAGCATCTGCTGACCCGAGCGTATTGCATAAAAAAGAAAACACAACAAACACTCGGATCAGCACTAAATCATTCTCATATTAGTTAAATCAAAATACGAAATAATATCAGTGTCATGGGTGCGGTAACTCAAAAGATGTTACGGGATTTTTCCATCTCTCGAGGATCCGTTAACCTAATATCTATATAATAATACGCTATTATTATAATGTCTATTCAGTAAAGTATAAATACTGAAAATAGCGTAAGCGGGATTACCATATTACCCTTACGCCGTTTACAGGCACCAACAGTCTATACAGTACCGTAAATTCACCGTACTGGTGTTATCAGAGGGCACTCCATAGAAGGCAATGCTAAATCAAAATCGTATGGGGCTCGATAAGGATATATATGACAAGGCACTCGAGGCAATGCCCAGGGTAGGATTCTACCAATTACACTCCCGGACCGGTGGTAACGCATAGCAGCCACTACCGCCCACCTCGGAACACACTCCCAAAGTCATAAATGGGCCCAAATCATCATCATCGTCATAGTCATAGAAATAGTATCGAAGAAGTGTGTCCGATCAAAGGTGCTACCTCAATTAGTCACGGTATAGCTCCTGTTTTAGTCATTTCAATTCTGACCCGAAAGTCAGGGCTATTTCGTCATCGTTCATCTTCTTCGATTCAATAAACCTTCAAGTCATCATACTCATTCTGGATACGTCATAACATTCACAGTTGTCAAAGTGGTACCGACACTGACAGAGAGTATGCCTTATGTCGACTCCGGTCTCTTTAACAACCAACGCTTACACCTTTCACATCGGTCGGTTCTTTTATATTTGATAAAGGTTCGCTTTCATACCAAAATATCATCTTCTGTTTTGAACCCAATTTATATTCAAACGAATAAAATTTTCATATCAACATATCATAATCATACCCAAACCGATTATATTCTAAACTAGAATATATTACATATCATTATATTATAATCATATAATATTTCAAAATGACTTGTATTCAAATAGAATATAATTTATCTCAAAGATTTCAAATTATCACGGATTCTTATCTCAACTCCATTTGAACCAGCGGTTCAACTCAAACATTTCCATTTGGAAGGAATTTATAATTCCAAAACACTTGTAAACTAAATGTTTATATATAATAATAACAATAGTAATAATAAAAATGATAATAATAAAATAAATTTTATATAAATAAATATACAGATATACATATAGGATATAGTAATTAAAATAAATTAGTAATTTAAATATTATATATTTACTTAAATATAGGTTTACTAGAAATTTTGAAAAATGAATTATAAGGAAAAATTTATTTAAAAATACAATGGTTATAAGTAAAGGTAAGTAATAAATTTAAAGCAAGAATAATTATTTGGAATCAAATGCATAAATATATTTAAAAATAAATTTCTCTAATCAAAATCTTCCTTCCTTCCAAATTTCCATACTTGAATCTATCCTCCGGTCTCAACGGAGTTCATTAAATTCCATATCTCTTTTCAACCCCGTTCAACACAACTATTTGATTTCAAGAGTTCAAATATATATATTTGAACTGAGTTAGACAACTCAAATACCCTTGATTTCCAAATTTCCCAAAACTTATATTCCATAAGAATTTATTTCCTTGTAATCCAAACTCTTAATTTGATAGATTTAAATCATACTCAAATCCCAATTTAAATACTTCCCCTTTGTTTTGGAAATTCCTTTAACCCTTTTAAATCAACATCCCAGTTCAGAATCTTCAAAAAAATTGAATTATCGAGTATCGGCACATTTCTTTAAATGAAATTCTATCAAATAAAATTTCAAATATTTAAAAATCATTTAACCAACCGATGTCTGTATATAATTATCTATCCAATGGCCAAGTGATTTTAAATTTAATTTCTCGATATTTCAGGGATGGATCTATCATTTCAATCCAAATCAGGGTCACAGAGATTTATCATTTCACTCCGTGTTCTTAATTCATTTTATCGATAAATCCCGGGTTCATTAGATGCCCGCAACATCAAGGGTAAATGGGATTTATCGTCAAAATCAACATACATTACAATATACTGAATAAGGAGCATAAAAATGTCACTATAAATTCAGTAATAAGTTTCAACCAACATCCATCACAACCATTTCATTCAACTGATCGGCATTAAACTGTTTCAGGTTTTTTCAGGGGTTCGAATTCAACTAGAAATTTAAATTTAATTTAATTTAATAACAAATCAATTACTTAAATTGCATGTTAACACACTTGCATGTTAAATTTAACCCACACCAACAATCCAACACAGCCATGCAACCAAACTTACTTCATAATTTAATTCAATAAATATGGGAATAATTCAGTATTTCGTGAGCGAAGAATCACTCACCTTTGGTTTCAATTTGAATCGAACATCCAGAAAAGGCCCAAAATTTGACAGTCTTCAAACGCTGCCGGGTTAGTGTCAAAACGTCCGCAACTCCGCCGCGATCCCAACGCAACAAACCATTCGTCAATCCGAGTCCGTATGAAGAAGTTATCAGTATTTTTCCTCATTTGAATTTACAAAATATATAAATAAATTAAACAAATCCCTCACCAATCAAACAATGCCACGTCACCAGAGAAAAACTCCCGCTCGCCCTCTCTTTCCCGTCGCTACAGTACCTGCTCGTGAAACCCATTCATGCGCCTCCTTTGAACAGCGAATACTCCTTCCTCCGATCATTTCAGCCTTCGAGCCAGCCATCATCCGAAACTTCGTCGAGAGCCGCCTCAGATGGGACCACCGCCGTGAGCTCCGGTGACCTGAGTCGCCGCCAGCGAACTGAAGAACGAACGGGTTTTAAAACCCTAATGCTCCCAATTCCGACCAACCATGCACCTAAAAATCAAACGAATACCATCCACGAACTCCTCATGACAATCTCTACAAAACCCATAACTTGATTTCTGCAATTAGGATCAAAATCGAAAAATCCTAATTTTGAAACCCTAATTCGAAAATCCGAACCTTTGACTGCAATTTCCGGCTAGACGGTGCAATGCATGTCAGATCTGAGACCACCCATGAGTTCGTATCGTCGAGACCTTCGTTTTGACATATAATTTGCTAGGTATTGGAGAGGTTTCATTTCCAAGATTGCATTTTTTGTTTTCTAGGGTTTTGAAAATATTTTCTGCCATTAGAGAAAAGTAGGCGGAGAGAAAACAACGTGAAATGAAAGAAAATGGGCTGAGTAGGGTGGAAAGGAATTTATTTATATACATATAAGAGGCACCTGTTATTAGAACAAACCATTATCCATTTACGATGCTCTCGCTCACATTTTCTCTCGTACGATCAACCGGTAAGTCGGATTGTAACGCAAATTAAAACCCTGTAATAGTTCATCGTTCCGGTTCTGATGGCGCCAGTTTCGTCGAATTCTGAGACAGTCGCCAAAACAGTTAAATTTCACAGTTAAATAAATTAATAAAATATTCAAATTCAATTAACTGTTTAAATTCAAATTTAAATATTTATAAATTCATATTTAAACCAAATTACAAATTAGATAGATTTACAATTTTATTTCACATATATTTTATATTCCACATTTAATTATTTTCAAATTTCAAACTTAAATATCAAATTAAATATAAACAAATAAAATTCCAACTTTAACTTAACTTTCAAATTAAATATCCTAAAAATCCAATTTAAATCAATTTATAACTTAATAAAATTTTATAAATCAAATTCACATATTTTATATTCCCATATATATAATTATTTAAAATTTAACGAATCCGGAATTCAAATTTTAATCGCAAACGCTTATAATTTCTTTATATAAATTCCATATCGACCTTTCGAAATTTTGATTTAGTCATAACTTGCAATTTATCCGGCGAAATTTCAATTTCATACATTCTCTGGAAAGATATGATTAATTCGATTCTAGCGTTTCCAGTTTTACCCAATTCTGATTTAAAATGAATTATATATATTTTTCCAAAGTTTAAAATCGAATTTTCAAACTACCGCGCCATTTCAGGCTCGTAATATAAATAAATATAAATTTAACCAATAGTATACTATGTATTTAATTTAAATTTAAATTTTAAATATATAGAAATTATGGTTCGTTACAATTTGAATTTAGAAATGAATTGGAATTTATGAAAGTTGAATTTTAGATCCAAAATAATTTGGAAAGTAAATTTAAATGATTTTAAAAAGGGTTATATAATGATATAATGGTTTTCTAAGATATTTTGAAGTATCATGGAATAATGGTTATTATGGTCAAAATAGAGCTTGTCGCATAACGGCAATTTACGTATTTTAGATGCAAACTTTAAACACTTATAACTTTTGCAATCTAAATCGGATTTCCATAAAATGAAAAACGTTTGATTTCCATTAACAAGGACTTTCAAATGAGTGAAAGCAGATTTTAAATTCGAATTATAATTTTCAAGTTATGTTTAAAACCATTTTGGAAAAGGTCGCTATAAGAGAAGTTATCGACCATAACCATAAACAGCCATTTTTTAATGTTTCTAAAAATATGAAAAAATGGTAAAATCATTATAAATTATGTAAAAAATGTTTTGAATTGTAAAATTTAAGTTTTGACTAAGAAAAGCGATGTTTTGATCGAAGTAATTAGGATAATTGTTTTGTAACGCTTTTGAAAACAATGTTGTAACGCTTTCTTCGAAAACAATCTATTTTGAAGTTTTTAACCCGCAAACTATTTTCCGAACTACAAGTAATCATTTTTTAAATGATTTGTGGAATGTTTTCAAAGGTTCAAAGGTATTGGAAATATTTTATATGGAATTTAAATTGATACTAATATGGGTTTTCAATTTTAAATAATTGGATATGGTTGGAGATAAATCTTCAGATGTTTAATATTAATACGGTAGATGATGATTCTTACTATTTGAGGAATTTAAAAGGTAGTTCACAATTGTTCCGCTTATAGTGTGAGTTGGATATCGAGATTAATATTAAGTATAAGTTGATGGTATTTTTTTCCAGATCTAATGTCAAAGAGTTGAATAAATCTTTTAATTAAGATACGAGTTTCCTAAGTTGACTGGGATAAGTTGGTTAGAAATAATCTTCAGATATTTGATATGAAATTCTGTGGTGTAAATGTATACTATTTGAGGAATTTAGAAGATATTATTATATCGTTATTCCACTTATAGTACTCGTTGATTATGAGAATTGATATCGAATATAAGTAGAAACAATTTCTGTGTAACTTATGTTCAATATCAATTGATTTGGGTTTTGTCATGAATTATATCTTCAATAATATCATTCTTGAAACCCAATGAGATTGAGTTATGGAAATTCATATCGTAATTTGAGGATTTAATCAGATCTTTGATTTGAGGAAATTAAAAGTGAGGAATTGGAAAGAAAGTATAATCTTTTTGTTAAGATTAAAGAATGGAATGTTGGAAAATCAATTTAATTGGAAACTAGGGTTGAAATGTGGGGTAAGGGTTTTCAAAGGAAACTGGATTTTTGATAACGAGTTATCAAACGGAAAATTAATTAAGGCTTTGGGGCTAGATTATCTTGGATTTAAGGGATGTGTTTTAAAGAAGAAGGGTTAAATATGGATTTTGTAAAGATAATTTGAGAATAGATTTAAAGAATTTAATTTAACAAAATCCAAAATGGAAGGAGATTTGGTAGAAAGCTTGTGTGTTCCGTGATTGTGTTTTTATTTACGCTTATTATTTTGAAAGACCGGGATCAGAATTATGTCTGAAAACCATTCCAAGTAATAATACGATGTTGTGGAGCAATTGAAGACATTGGAGGCGACATTGAAGACCGGGACCCTTCATGTCATAAGGGCGACTTGCTGAATGTCTCGAATGGCTAGCTCCTATTCGCAGATGGATTTTATATATCAGCTAAGTGGCAAGAAGCCCGAACGTGTAATGACCCGCATTGGCAGAGGTATTACAATTAATTAATTTAATTATATAAATAGTGATATAGTGAATTAAATGGTGGTTTAATTAAATAATGGTGAATATTTAATTAAAATAATAAATTAAATAATATATTTAATTTTGAAATCATCAGAATTGGCTGAAATGACGATATGGGGTGAACTAGATCATATGTGATATTTAATTCAGCTTAGAATTGAATTAGAATAGCGAAAATATTATTTGAACGAAGTTTGAACGTATAATTATATTATAAGTAAAATCGAGCTTGAAATGGCGCTGCAATTCGCGATTTGGCGATTTGAACTTCAACTGAATGTACAGGATTCGTTTTAAATCGAATTTCTGTGAAACAAGAAACTTTAGGAGCTGGTGAAGTATATCTTTCTAGTGGAAGAGAAAAATCAGGATTTCGTCGTGTAGATTTTGATTTACGCCCAAATCAAATTTTAGAAAAGTCGCTGTGGAATTCTTTATAATTTATAAAGGAATTATTTATATTTTAAAAAGGAATTTCAATATAAATCGAATATCGGGTTGACCCAGATTGAAGTATCGAGTTAGAAATCCATGTAAGAATATTCTGGAGCTGTACGATATCATATGTGAAGATATACGATAATATAAATTTATGTTTATTTAATTTAATTATATTTATATATTTAAATGGGTCATTTAGTGCTTTAAAAATAGCCAGTTTTGCAAACGACCTCGGAATTCGATGAAACTAATTTTGTTGGATCTGCAATGTCAAATTATCGTTAGATGTCCAGTTTCGTGATTTTTAGAGTCAGTATGTGGCCATACCGATTTTTAATGTGAAAAACAGTCAGTATTTCGACGGTTAAAAATACGCTGTGTGAGCATACGAAGTCGGAATTCGACGAAACCAGTTTCGTTGGGTCCGCAATGTCGAACTCTAGCTACATGTCCAGTTTGGTGATTTTTGAATATCGTATGTGGTCGTAGGAAATTTTAGAGTGCAGTAACGGATATAAAACGATAAAATAAAATATCTAAAAAACAAGTGTGTGGACATTAAAAGAGCCACATCCTTCATCCTCTCAGCCACATAAGAATTTCCGTCCTCTTATAAAAAGGATTGAGCCGCCACACTTATTCACTTTCCAGTAAAGTTTCGAACCAAAGATAAATCAAAATCAAACAAGGAAAAATCCTATAAATCATCAGATGAATATCTCGGAACTCCTGGAGCAATTGTCTTCATTCTGGTATGCTCAAATCATGGTTCGAGTCAAGCTTTTACTTGCTGTTTTCTCTCAGCGCCGACTAGGGTTAAGGAGATCGTCGGATGTAGGCATTAATTGGCGAATTGGGTTTCATATTTGGGTTCCTGGTTGCATTTGGCACCTTCTGTGGATTTTTGGTGGGATTCGACGTCTAAAACTGTCGATACCTGTACGTTGGCTCGAAGGAAGGCCTGAAGTCGGAAGTTTAAAACCTGGGGCGAGTTCGACAGTGAGGTGATGGGTGGAAGGAGATTTTGGTGAGGAAGGTGTTGGTGATTTTTGTTTTGGGTTTCGTTGAGTGATGGTGGAGGTATGGGGATGTAAAGCTACGGCCATGGGAGTTTTGCTGAATCGGGTTCGCTCCTGTGTGATAGAGGAAGAATGAGTTTAAGGGGATCGGTCATGGGCTTTTAAATTGGGTATTGGGCCAGTGAAGAAATGGTTAAGCCCAAAATTAAATTATCTCAAGTTATTTTAATTTAAAATATTCGTAGACTTGTAAAGCTAATATCCTGGTCATACGATATCAGAATCACGAACGGTTGGATCCGTTAGGATCGTACAAAAGATGACTACACAACAGAACTGACAAGGAGTGAATCCGAGCTCGTTACAATTTATTGAAAAATAAATTGTCCGTCTGAATCAAATCGAGCGATGGTTATCGTTATCAACGATGATCGTCCAATGTGAGTAAATCTCACTAACTCTAAACAGTTTATAATTTCATGTTGTATTTTTAGAACTGTTAAATATTGGCTGATTGACTGTGTGTTGACTGTTTGATTGAACTGCTAGTCAGTTAGTTGAATTTCTATATTGATTCTGTTTAACAGAATATATCATATGGAACTGAAAGTGATGTTATCTATATTGTTTAACATCTGTGATGCAGGGAAACAGGTTGGAGAAATCCAACTGGATTCCTCAACATTTATTTTACTGTGATTCATATATTGTGATATATGATGTGATATATAATCTGTTGTTGATTGTGTGTGTTTGAGTGACATCGATCATTTTGATATGGTATGTTAAGTACCATAAGAATACCATCATGATATAAGGGGATTTTCAAAGTATAATTTGAAAATAATTCATTTATATAAAATCAATGGATTTTATATGTATAAAAGGAAAAAGGATTTTTAAAAGGACATATATTATAAAAATCCAAAGAGTTAAAAAGAATATATTTGGGAAACAAATAAAAGGGGGAAAATATTTGTAAAACAAATATAAAGGAAAAATATTGGTAAAACAAATAAAATAGAGATATAAAGGAAATAATTGTAGAACATTTACAAATAGATAAAATGGGATTATTTATTTATTTAGGGAATAAATAAAAAAAAGGATTATTTATTTAGGGAATAAATGTAAGTATAAAAGGATCATTTATTTATAGAAAATAAATAAAAGAAAAAGGGATATTTATTTAGGAAATATATAGAAGGATAAAAGAAATATCTATTTGTTGAATAAATAGAAAAGGTAAAAGAAATATTTATTTAGAGAATAAATAGAATTATAAAAGAAATATTTATCTGGGAAGATAAATAGGATTGGAAGGAAATCCTGATAAGTGAATAAACGCTGTAGAAGGTAATCATTATAAGTGAATAAACGCTGTAGAAGGTAATCATTATAAGTGGACAAACGCTGTAGAAGGTAATCATTATAAGTGAATAAACGTTGTTAAAAGGAAATCTTTATAATGCATATAAAGTTAGTGAATAAGGGTAAATCGACAAGTGGAGTTAATTGAATATCAGTTATTCAATTAGAGTTATCGATTAGTTTAATCGAAGGAGTTATCGATTATAGTTTAATCGAAAAGAGTTATTGATTAGTTTAATCGAAGTGAGTTATCGAATTTAGTTATTCGAAGGAGTTATCGAATTTAGTTATTCGACGGAGTTAATCGATTTAAGTTAAATCAAAGGAGTTAATCAAATCTAGTTTATTCGAATAGAATTAAAGGAGTTGGACTCGTAAATTTTATCCGTAAGTTATGTAAGGAAGTGTTAAAGAGTTAAAGGATGAACTTACCCTATTTTGAGATTTGAAATGTTGTTCAGTTAAGGTCTGAGAGGTAGTTATACCCCAACTTGATTGACTTTGTTTTAAATTTAGAAATGGGTAAGGTTCGAGAGTGAAAGTGGTTAAGTGAATTTAGTAAATAAGTAAAGTGGTTTGAGTTGTCGTCGCAATGCTGATTTAAACATCTGTTTAAATCCAAGTAAAGAAGATTTGGAAATGTTTTCCAATGTTAACGTATATTTTCTAAACGTAGAAAATAAGGAAATATATATATATATATATATGATTGATGATTGATTAATAGAATTTCCATTTGGAAATAATATCGTTGTTTGCACACCTGTTTTTCTTTGATAGTTAACTCACCGACTATCGAAGTTTTTGACCATTTTAACGTTGTTAATATGGAGAGACCGGTTGGATTATTATCCAAAGAACCACTCTGTATTCGCATAAGCGTTGCGAATCATATATGCCAAAGAAAATTGAAGACGGAGTAAAGTGCAAGGGCTGTTGTATAAATCTTAGATAACAGTGCCTAAGATGGATATACTGAATAGTACCTTCGGTTCATCATGTTCCTGGATGACTTGTATGGACGGATGTCTGACAAGAGTATTTCCAAACGATCACGTATATTGATTTCTCCAACCGTACCAAGAGTGGAAGCGGAGAAGGAAACTTCTTTTAGCTAACACATAATGTATTGTTGAGGACGTCAATCGGTGATTTGATGGATTTGACGATGTGACATTCGAAGTGAATCTGGTGTGATGATAAAGCGTTGCTTCTAGCCTCATCAACCGGTAAATGACAGAAATCGGGTAGGCAGCATGGCTAAGTCGGTCGCTCCGAAGTAGGGTGTATAATCACATGATCTAGAGTTTCATTTATTTCTAAAAATCTATTGTCGATACTGTCCCAATCGAGAAACGGTTGCGGATCCCAACCGTTGGTGATATACATTCGATACACTCAAGCGAAATGAGTGGTCGGTCATGTGTGGCCGGGTTGCAAGATGTTCTTGTTGAACCCAGTGTATTCCTCTCTAGAGGTACACTAGCGAAAGGTGGTTCCATACCTTGTCATAGTTGGAAATCCATTACCCAATACGTGCTTGCGGGTTTGATTGTATACTATATATGTAGAACGTGAGATGAAAGCGTTTTTGCTAGATGATTATTATATTGTGGTTGATAGACATTATTATAATATCAAAAGGTTTTTGATATAAAGATAATTTGGATTCTCATTAGGGAAAAACCCGTTCCGTTATACGGCGTGGTCTTATAAGATATCGTTTACTGTTTTAAACTATTTTACTTATACCAGTCCCATGACTGACCTGGAGTTTATTTGTTGTTTTCCCTATACTCTTGGGTGCCCAATTTTGTACGGGCAGTCAAGTAGTCGGGATTTACAGATATACTGGAAGAGCTTGGAGCAGGAGGCTTCAGGATTATATAGCTATATTTATTTCCGCTGTGTTGTAAGTGTTGTACTTTGATAATGATGTATATTCAAGTACAGATGTATATTTCAAGTTATGTTATATATATTATATGTTATTCGTTCCACTGTGAGGTTCGTGTTACTCTAATGTTGTGTTCTTCTTCTTCTTCTTCTTCTATTCTAAGTTTCTATCTTATCTTTCCTCACCCTCTGTTTTCTTTCTATTAATTTCCTGATTTTCAGTTTAATTTGGGGTTGGACTTGTGTTTTTGGTCAGCTCAAATTGGACCGGATTTTCGGGTCATTACAGTTGGTATCAGAGCTAAAGTTAAGTGAATTACCTTGGCTCTGTGGTGTGACTCAGTAGAGATGGGGTTAGTAATACCCTAGATTGAGTTGAGTGTGTATATATACGAGTGAGCGTATTTGTTTTTGATATAAAAATTGTTTTATATTGTGAAGATTTATTGGTTGAGTAGTTTATGAGTTCTGGTCGATCAGTTTGATCCACTGTATCGGTAGGAGTTTATAAACACTCGAATACGATGGGTCGTCACGATATGTTTTGAAAAGAGGGTAAATGATTACCCAAAGTATATTTTGATATATATTGGATATATTGGTTGTTTTTATAATCGAGTAAGATTATAAATTAAATGGTTATGTAAATAACCATTCAGAATTCATATAAGTGAAATACGTGAAATCAGATGAGTTAAATCTGAAATTTAAACTAGAAATTGAATTAAAAATCGGGAAAATTGGATAAGTGTTTGTAAATGGATTTGGATTAAAAATAAGGAAATTTAAGATCCTGGGAGATTTAAATTGTTTTACAAGCAGTGTGAATTATATTTTGAAATGAATTTCAAAGTGGAAATGTTTAGAAATGGTTTTATAGTATTGAACTCACTTCGATCGCTGGAAAATAGATTCTGATGATGACAGCTGCATCATCAGTATTCATTTTCGAGTTGAAAGTGACGAATTACTACCAGAGATACTGTTTTGAATTTGTTTTGGGAAAGACAAGTTGTGTTGAATTTCAAATGGGGATTTTTGAATAATAGAATTTGATATATAGATTTGAATAATAGAAGTGATAAAAAATTTCAATAGAATTTGAATAGAATTAAGTCGAAGAGGAATTAGTTAATCGAGTTTTGAATTTGAAGTTGAACTTTGAAAGCTGAATTGGATTAGTAAATGGATATTCGAAATCGAATATAGAACTTAAATTTGAAATTTGGATTCAAATTAGTTAATAAGCAAGTTAAAATATATTTGAACATGTCATGTTCAAATATAAAAGTGAAATAGACTAAAGAGTTAATTAACAAATTAATTAACGAATTGAGTTAAAACGATCAGGTATAGTTAAAATAGATTGGGCAGGTATAAATATACATGAGATAGGTATGAATAAGTTATGAAGGTATATAAATAGAATGCTCGACGAAAAGGTATGTATTTAATTCATATATGAGATTTTATGCGCCGTATCGGCTAGCCGCTTAGCTTTTTCTTTTTTCTTTTGGATTGGTGAGGGCCATGGGAGGCTATTTGAAATATCCCGATGCTCCTAGTACAAAGGAGGTTATGGGGAATTTTTCCGAGAATTTAAGGAGTAGAATATTTTTAAGACAATTTGATAGTTAGAAATCAACGTATCGATATATATATATAGAAGTCGATAAGGAAACGAACTTAGAAATAGAATAGTAAAATCAAAAAGGAAGACTAAGATTAAAATCTAGTAAGAATAGAAAGAGGAAGCGTATACGTGTTTAAAAGTGAATAAGTAGTTGTATGGTATTGATTATTCGAGTAAGTAGTCATATCTGTTTTGACGTTATAAATGTTATCCAGTCAAGGTCTGAGAGGTAATTATACCCCAACTTGATTGATTTCATTATTAATAAATAAATAGTAAGATTTCAGGCTCGAAGATCAATGTTGAATTAGAGTTAGTTGAATATAGTATTTGGGTTGTCGTAACGATGTTTTACACAACATCCGTTTTAACCCAAATAAGTGTAAGCTTGGAAATATAATAAAGAATATTTCCTAAGTATAGAAATAAACGAGATTGGAAAAGAGATAAGTAATTGGAATATTTTCCAATTATAAATAGCATATATTTTCTAATGTTTAGAAAATAAAGGAAGGCGATATTCGGAAATGTTTTCCAAATAACATAAAAAGCCAATATGGTTATTGAAAATATTTGGTTAACAAATATTGATAAAGAAATAGAGAAGTGATTTAACTAATGGAATATTAATTAAGGGCTCAGTGACATGTTCAAAAGGAAATTTTGATTTTCGAAAAGAGTAAACTGTTTAAAAACTCCCAGGGAAAGACTGTTTGAATTAAAAACAAATTTAACAGAAATTTGTGAAAGCAAATTTGAATTAAAGTAAAGCCAGTAAAGTGGTAACTGAGATTGAATTAGAATGATATCAAGACAAATTGGATTGCGAGATTCAGATTTGAAGTGTAATGTGATAATCAAGTTAAGAGTTGGGAATCGAGAAGAAACACGAGTTGAGATGATATTTGGCTCGGATATAAGCGAATGTTTGTGTTATGGATAAAAACAGATTGGAATTTGATTGGGATGACCCTTGTATCCGCTGAATTGATAACATGTGGAAAGGATATAATGATATGCCGACAAAAAGGTACATGTTTATATTTCGATTGGATATTAGATTAACGAGACGAATTGGCAAGCCGCTTGGCTGTTTGATTTTCTTTTGGGTTGGAGATGGCCCAGAGAGGCGAGTTGGAGTTCGACCGATTGACCAGTACAAAGGAGGTGCTGGCGAATTTTTTTCGAAAAGTTAAGGAGTTAGAAAATTTTCAGGATTTTTGGAAATTTTCGTTGATAAGAATTAAATAAATTTTTAATTGAAATTAAATTGGTTCAGTTGAAACTGAAGTTAAGAAGTGAACAAATATGGTCTAACCAGACGATAGGGTCGTCCTCTACCTTTTAGCAATTTCGAGGACGAAATTATTTTAAGTGGGAAAGATTGTAATGACCCGCATTGGCAGAGGTATTATAATTAATTTATTTAATTATATAAATAGTGATATAGTGAATTAAATGGTGGTTTAATTAAATAATGGTGAATATTTAATTAAAATAATAAATTAAATAATATATTTAATTTTGAAATAATCAGAATTGGCTGAAATGACGATATGGTGTGAACTGGATCATCTGTGATATTTAATTCAGCTTAGAATTGAATTAGAATAACGAAAATATTATTTGAACGAAGTTTGAACGTATAATTATATTATAATTAAAATCGAGCTTGAAATGGCGCTGCAGTTTGCGATTTGGCGATTTGAACTTCAACTGAATGTACAGGATTCGTTTTAAATCGGATTTCTGTGAAACAAGAAAGTTAGGAGCTGGTGAAGTATATCTTTCTAGTGGAAGAGAAAAATCGGGATTTCGTCGTGTAGATTTTGATTTACGTCCAAATCAAATTTTAGAAAAGTCGCTGTGGAATTCCTTTATAATTTATAAAGGAATTATTTATATTTTAAAAAGGAATTTCAATATAAATCGAATATCGGGTTAACCCAGATTGAAGTATCGAGTTAGAAATCCATGTAAGAATATTCTGGAGCTGTACGATATCATATGTGAAGATATACGATAATATAAATTTATGTATATTTAATTTAATTATATTTAAACATATGTATATATTTAAATGGGTCATTCAGTGCTTTAAAATAGCCAGTTTTGCAAACGACCTCGGAATTCAACGAAACTAATTTTGTTGGATCCACAATGTCAAATTATTGTTAGATGTCCAGTTTCATGATTTTTAGAGTCAGTATGTGGCCATACCGATTTTTAATGTGAAAAACAGTCAGTATTTCGATGGTTAAAAATACGCTGTGTGAGCATACGAAGTCGGAATTCGACGAAACCAGTTTCGTTGGGTCCGCAATGTCGAACTCTAGCTACATGTCCAGTTTGGTGATTTTTGAATATCGTATGTGGTCGTAGGAAATTTTAGAGTGCAGTAACGGATATAAAACGATAAAATGAAATATCTAAAAAACAAGTGTGTGGACATTAAAAGAGTCACATCCTTCATCCTCTCAGCCACACAAGAATTTTCATCCTCTTATAAAAAGGATTGAGCCGCCACACTTATTCACATTCCAGTAAAGTTTCGAACCAAAGATAAATCAAAATCAAACAAGGAAAAATCCTATAAATCATCAGATGAATATCTCAGAACTCCTGGAGCAATTATCTTCATTCTGGTATGCTCAAATCATGGTTCGACGCAAGCTTTTACTTGTTGTTTTCTCTCAGCGCCGACTAGGGTTATGGAGATCGTCGGATGTAGGCATTAATTGGCGAATTGGGTTTCATATTTGGGTTCCTGGTTGCATTTGGCACCTTCTGTGGATTTTTAGTGGGATTCGACGTCTAAAACTGTCGATACCTGTACGTTGGCTCGAAGGAAGGCCTGAAGTTGGAAGTTTAAAACCTGGGGCGAGTTCTACAGTGAGGTGATGGGTGGAAGGAGATTTTGGTGAAGAAGGTGTTGGTGATTTTTGTTTTGGGTTTCGTTGAGTGATGGTGGAGGTATGGGGATGTAAAGCTACGGCCATGGGTGTTTTGCTGAATCGGGTTCGCTCCTGTGTGATAGAGGAAGAATGAGTTTAAGGGGATCGGTCATGGGCTTTTAAATTGGGTGTTGGGCCAGTGAAGAAATGGTTAAGCCCAAAATTAAATTATCTTAAGTTATTTTAATTTAAAATATTCGTAGACTTGTAAAGCTAATATCCTGGTCATACGATATCAGAATCACAAACGGTCGGATCCGTTAGGATCGTATGAAAGACGACTACACAACCGAACTGACGAGGAGTGAATCCAAGCTCGTTACAATTTATTGAAAAATAAATTGTACATCTGAATCAAATTGAGCGATGGTTATCATTATCAACGATGATCGTCCAATGTGAGTAAATCTCACTAACTCTGAATAGTTTATAATTTCATGTTGTATTTTTAGAACTGTTAAATATTGGCTGATTGACTGTGTGTTGACTGTTTGATTGAACTGCTAGTCAGTTAGTTGAATTTCTATATTGATTCTGTTTAACAGAATATATCATATGGAACTGAAAGTGATGTTATCTATATTGTTTAACATCTGTGATGTAGGGAAACAGGTTGGAGGAATCCAACTGGATTCCTCAACATTTATTTTACTGTGATTCATATATTGTGATATATGATGTGATATATAATCTGTTATTGATTGTGTGTGTTTGAGTGATATCGATCATTTTGATATGGTATGTTAAGTACCATAAGAATACCAGCATGATATAAGGGGATTTTCAAAGTATAATTTGAAAATAATTCATTTATATAAAATTAATGGATTTTATATACATATAAAAGGAAAAAGGATTTTTAAAAGGACATATATTATAAAAATCCAAAGAGTTAAGAAGAATATACTTGGGAAACAAATAAAAGGGGGAAAATATTTGTAAAACAAATATAAAGGAAAAATATTGGTAAAACAAATAGAATAGAGATATAAAGGAAATAATTGTAGAACATTTACAAATAGATAAAATGGGATTATTTATTTATTTAGGGAATAAATAAAATAAAGGATTATTTATTTAGGGAATAAATGTAAGTATAAAAGGATCATTTATTTATAGAAAATAAATAAAAGTAAAAGGGATATTTATTTAGGAAATATATAGAAGGATAAATGTAACGACCCAGAATTTGGGGCCAATTTTTTTTTTTTTAGAAATTTTAGTGGATTTTAATGTTTAAAATAATCTATTTTAAATAAGAACGACTAAAAATTTACTTTAAAAAAAATAAATTTAATTTAATTATAAAAGGAGTTTAAAACAGCGCTGCAGTTTGAAATTTTGAACTTTGATTGAGTGTACAGGATTCATTTTAAATCAGAATTGAGCGAAACCAGAAATATTTGAATTTGTTTAATCATATCTTTCTAACGAATCTGAGAAATGGAAATTTCGCTTTAGAAATCAAAAGTTATGCCCAGTTTAAAAGTTAGAAAAGTCGTTGTAGAATTTATATATATTTTAATATAATATATTGGCCTTAAAAATAGCCATTTTGCAAACGACCTCGGTTTTCGACGAAACCACTTTTATTGGAACCGAAATGTCAAATTATTGCTAGGTTTCAATTTTCATAATTTTTCGAATTAATATGTGAGTGTGGCAGAGGAAAACTTGTTTTGTCAGTTTTAGTAAAATTTAATCGACTAGAAAAAGGCCATTTTTTAAACGGTCTCAGAATTCGACGAAATTAGTCTTGTTAGAACCGTATCGTCAAAACATAACTAGAAATAATTTTTCTGTAATTTTTAGAGTCAGTATGTGGCTCCGGTAATTTAAAATGTACGGTTAAATTTAATATAAATTGATTTATATTTTAATTTAAAGAAAAACATATCGTAACAGCTGAAATGGGTTACGAAACATGTTCCATTGTGTCCGGGATGGGGGTTATTAGCTGGGGGCGACACTCGTTGGGTTCGATTTGGAGTTGATAGCAACGAACAATTATTTTTCAAGATTAAGGAATTAAATAAATTAAATATAGAAATACTATATATATACGGGCCATATACGGTGAAACCCTAATCTAAAACAACAGCCGCCGTATACTTGTTATGAATGGCCTGAATACTCCGAATTTGAATCCCCTTTCTGTCCTAAACCTTATCGATTAACTCATGAATCTAAAACCAAATCAAAGAGGGGTTCAAGATCTATATCTTATGCGGTCAAGATCAAAAATCGTGTGGTATACTGAGAGGAATCACGCCTGGAAGTGCTCGACTTTCGAGCTGAACCACGGCCGGAGGAGGACGCTGAGATTACCGGCGATTGGAGGGCAGGGCGACGTCGGCAAGGCGCGCAAGAGGGTGGCGCCAGATCGAGCTCCGGTGTCTCGGATTTTGTGCGAAGATTAACCCTAGTATGAAGCATCTATTTGAAAACTGTCGGCTAAGTTCTGTACAAGGTTGAAGAAGGAGTAGTGTTTAATTAAGGTTAATCTAATTTAATTTTTTCTTAAATAATCATTAAATTTTCCAAATGTTTAAAATAGCATAACTCCTTCATATCAAAACGAAATACAGCGAAACTGAGTGCGTTGGAATCGTCTTTCCGAGATCTACGCTATGAAACAGACTAGAACTGAAATGGAGCAATTCAGAATTTTAGGAAAATTCGAATCTGAACTGTATAGATCTGGATTATTTGGTGAGAAATTCTATTTTTCTTCTTAAATAATTAAATTATTTATGTATGTGTTATCATCTACCCGCGGTAAAATTCTGTTTGTTATGTGACGTGATTTCATTCTATGATTGATGTGTTGTATAGATCTGTTAATTGGATGATATCGTGTTGCAATATACATTATTGAAAAACAAAAATATAATTTTTTGTTGAATAAAATTGTTGAGGCAAAAAAATTTCATGTTTGTCAAAAACAAATTTGTTAAAACAAATTTGTTAATTTTTGTCAAGATAAGATAACTAAAATAAAAATTATCATTTTGTTAGAGTTATCAAACTAGACTAAAAACACCGTCTTGTTAGCAAATGTGATGTTAGAATAAAAACACTGTTTTGTTAGCAAATATGTCATTAACATAAATAGAAAGTAGTGAAAAAACAAAATATTGATTTTGTTGCTTAGAAAACAAAATATTGATTTTGTTAAATTAGAAAGCAAAATATTCATTTGGTTAAATAGAATGTGTTAAAACCATATCTTTATGGTATATATAAAAATGTTGCAATAGAAGAAAATTAACATTTTTGTTAATTAGATGACGGTTAAACAAAATTAACAATTTTTGTTAACTAGGTGATGGTTAGACATAAGTTACATTTTTGTTCATTAAATTAGTTGAAATAGAAATATGTCAATTTGTCATTAGAATTTATAGAAAAATGTGAGCATATAAAATATACTTTTATATGTCATTAGAATCCATAGGAAAATGTAAATATATAGAATGTTCTTTTATATATGTGATATGAATACATAGGAAAATGTTAACACATGAATTATTCTTTTATATGTCATTAGGACACATAGAAAAGGGTAAACAAATAAAATATTCTTTTTATTTTTCATTAGAATACATAGAATAAAAAGTTCATTTTATTTAGAAATGTTCACATAGAGTAAAAAGAACTTTTTATTTAGAACACATAGAATAAAAAGTTCATTTTATTTAGAAATGTTCACATAGAGTAAAAAGACTTTTTATTTAGAAAAGTTCACATAGAATAAAAAGTTCATTTGATTAGGAATGTTCATATAGAATTAAAAAGCACCTTTTTATTTACATATAAATGTGAAATAAAAACATGAATTGAAAAGTACACTTTTATTTACCTATTAGATGTGAATAAAAATATAAATTGCTAGTAGTACATTTTTAGTGTCATTTTCTCAATAGAAATAAAAGTACATTTTTAGTGTCATTTTCTCATCAGAAATAAAAAGCACATTTTGTTAGAAATGTACATTAGAAATATAAATATACATTTTGTTAGAAATGTCATACATGAATATAAATATACATTTTGTTAGAAATGTCATATAGGATTAAAAATACACGTTTGGCTAGAAATGTTACTTTAGAATTAAAACATCACTTTTGTTAATAATGTTCATTTAGCATTAAAACACCGTTTTGATTAGAATTGTTTAATTAGAATAAAAAACCATTTTGATTAGAATTGTTTAATTAGAATAGAAGCACCGTTTAAGGTAGAATTGACAAATTAGAAATAAACATCGTTCATGTTAAAATTTTCATATTTTGTTAATTTAGAATTGGCAAATTAGATTGTCACATTTTGTTAGAATAGAAAAATATCTTTTATGATTAAGTTGTCATATTAGAATAGAAAAATATCTTTTATGGGTAAATTATCACATTAGATAAAAAAAAATTCATTTATGTAAAATGTGAGAATAGACAATAAAAATCACATTTTTGTTTGTGATAAGCAACATTGAATAAGAATCAACATTTTTGCCAAAACTTGATTAGCGAACAAGAATCAACATTTTTGCCAAAATTTGATTAGCGAACAAAAATAATCTTTTTGAATGGATTTGAAAATGTATATTTTTATACATTTAAAAGAATGAATTGGGAATTGTATATTTTTATACATCAAAAAGAATGAGTTAAAAATGTATATTTTTATACATTATAAAGAAAAGAATGTATTAGTAATGGACATTTTTTTCACATTAAAAAGAACGTAGTAGGAATACACATTTTGTCATTTATAAGAAGTGAAAACCATATTTTTGTCAAACATGATTATAAGAAATGAAAGTCATATTTTTGGTAATTAAAGAAGTTTACACCAAAATATACATTTTGGTAATTAAAGAGTTCCACACCAAAATATACAATTTTGATAACAGGAAGGGATTACACAAGATATGAAGTTAATATTTTTATTGTCAATTGGTTGAAATAAAAAGAATGGGAGTAGAAGATTAGATTTTTTCCGTCATTTGTCAACAGTAAAAAGAATTGGAATATTTGTCTGTGATATTGAAAAGTTTGATGTGTTAAATATAATGTTAGTATATCCAAACTGAATATTACACTTCTATTTACAAGCCGTCCGACTTGTTTTTATGATTGGGACGATAATTTCCACACATCGCCTAAGTGCACAAATAATTTATTATGTGTTTGTTGGATGAAACCCCCCCCCCCCCCAACGGGTGTTGGGATGATATTTGATCTACACTAGTCCCAATATTTAGTGTAGAATTCATTTTGGTTGATAATTGGATGTTTGATAATTATTTATCAAGCTTGTTGATTTCATGCAATATATGGTTGTTGATTGAGTCACATTCCAATAAAGAATATTCTAGAAAAAGAATATTTTAGAAAATATATCCTAGAAAAAGAATATTTTTTAGGAAATAAAAAAAGAGCATATGTTAGGAAAATATATTTTTACTGAAATAAACTAGTTATCAACTAGAATAAATCATTAAATTTAGATTTAATGAAGTTTTCCAATTTGTTAATATTTAATTGAGAATGAATTAAATAATTTGGATTTTGGGTTTGTCGTGAATAGTGTCTTAAATAACATTGTTCTTAAACCCCGTATGAAAAGAATAATCTTTTATTTAGATTATTAAAGTTTTCAATTATATTTAGTAATTGGAATAAGATGAAACGTGAGTTGGGTTTATTGTGAGCTGTGTTTTAAGTGACATGTGTTCTTTAACCCAACTGACAGTGAAAATATGATTTGGAATTTATAAATCTTTTATTAAGATTTAAATAGGAATTTTCCAAAAGTAAAGTTTTCCAATTTAATATATTAAATTGGAGTTGAATGGAATTCGAATTAATAATAACCGAGATAAGCTTCTGTAAAAGAAGACCGATACTACATATGGGATTTAAGAGGCTTTGCCGTTATTCCATTTATATTATTGGTCAGATACAGAAATTTATAGCGATTATATATTGATTTGATTTCTGTGAAGATTCCATATTTTATGCAAGATGATTTTGGGTTTATCGTGAACTATGTTTTAAATGACATTAGTTCTTTAACCCAGTTAAAGATAAGGTTTATTTCTTAAATTCAAATAATCACGGAATAATGATTTGTGTGATATTTAAAACCAAATTGTGTTTTAAAGAAAGATTTAAGTATAAAGTTAAAGAATTTATCTTTGATAGAATAATTTGAATATTTTATTTAAAAGAATATTCTGAATTGGAATGAGACATTGGGTGTGCTTTTATAGTACTTGATTTTTATTATAAAATACGTGAGTTATTCGGGAAGACCGGGTTTAACCCATTCCGAATAATTACTATGACAATGAAGAGTCGAAGATGAAGACCAACGATCCTCACATCGAATGGATGTGTTGCTACTGAGACCCTTGATGGGAGTAGCTACCTTGAAGGGGCTTCAGTAGCGGCCGTCCGGACTATTGTTGATTGTTCAGATTGGTTTTCGCTCAGACCCAGAGCATAAGTGAAACGACCCAAACTTCCCAGTAAATGAAAGACTGGATTGCTTTGAGAACAACACACATTAGAACACAACTGAAGAACATTTTATTGCTGATTACAACAATTACATCAGAGTACAAGAATATAACAGAGTATGAATACATATTACACAATAGAAATACAATAATATCAGAGATTTAAATTACATTTAAATAGCAGCGGAAAAATATTACAATATACAACTGAAAGGAATACACAGATACAGAGCTTTCCGAATACCGCTTCAGCTGTAAACCAGGATCCTGTACATATCTGCAAAAAGCTACTCGACTGCCCGTGTGGAAAATATGGGCACCCGAGTTTGCCAGTGAAACAAACTACAGGTCAGTCATGGGACTGGTATGAGAAATCTAACTTAACTTATCTAATAATGAGGCTAATCACAGGACCACGCCGCTAACGCGGAACAGGTTTACTCCATTGGATTGTCAGTGCATAAAATAAAGTAAATCGTTTAAACAACGCAATGCTTTTTAGAAAAATGAAACTATTATAAGACTCATGTCCCATCACACAATGCAACGCAAACTGGAGGATAGAGTTTTACCTTATAATGGTCAAAAATGCTTGATACGATAAAACGGATTTAATACTAATGTGTATTCCTATGAGTATATATATTTCAAAAACAATTTCAATCATAATGTATTAATCATAGACGGCATAGTACCCCATCCTACTATGTCGCCGTACTAGTTCTACAATCAAAACTGCAAGGTCGTATTGGAAATTGGTTTTCCATCATGAGTTGAGGCTAGGGGCAAGCTCCTCTCCGATTCGAGACACTCTAGAAAATGCCTCAGGATCTCCCGCAGTGAACCCTTGGATCTTCAGGGCCGGTCCCCGCCTATCGGCAGTGGATTGGTTATGCCTGAACACATGTTTCCCGGTTCCTTTGAACCTATAATATGACCACTATCGGTCTATAAAAATCCGAGGCGCCTCAAAATCCATCATCCACATAAGTAAAATGCCAGGCCGTGTCAAAGCACTGACACTACCACTAGCTAGAAAGAAACGTGTGCACTCCCTGCAGTCCATATCCCGTTTTTGACTCATACCGGGGTGTGAGGCTCGCGAAGTCACGATATACACAAAGCTATGCCGTAATAGGCTATGCTTTGATCATCCCACAAGGCCCTGCTTTTCAACAAAAGACTTGATCAATTGCATCTTGGCGTGCCACATTGACAATTCACGCCATGCGATCAATCACTATTAATATATATTAGGGTGTTAAGTAGAGAATAAATCCTCCACCACCAAACAGACATACATTAACAGAAATTGATTTAATTCACACGGAATGAAATCCAATGTCAGATACGCATCCATTTACTAGCTTATGCTCTGGGTCTGAGCGAAAACCAAATCCGAACAAATCAACAATAGTCCGGATGGCCACCACTGAAGCCCCTTCAAGGTAGCTACTCCCGTCAGGGTCTCTGTAGCAACACATCCATTCGATGTGAAGATCGTCGGTCTTCAACCACCGTCTTCATCTTCGACTCTTCATCGTCATAGTAATTACTCAGAATGGGTTAAACCTGGTCTTTTCGAATAACTAGCGTATTTTATAATGAAAAATCAAGTACTATAAAAGCACACCCAACGTCTCATTCCGATTCAGAATATCCTTTTAAATAAAATACTCACATTATCTTATCAAAGATAAGTTCTTCAAATTTATTCTTAAATTTTAAAGATTTATTAACCCCCCCCCCCCCCCCGTTTGGTTTTAAAAACAAAAATCATTATTCAATGATTAAATTTAAAAAATTTATCTTATCTTTAACTGAGTTAAAGAACTAATGTCATTTAAAACATTGTTCACGGTAAACCCAAAATCATCTTCCATAAAATATGGAATCTTCCCAGAAATCAAATCAATATATAATCGTTATAAATTTCTGTATCCGACCAATAATATAAAGGGAATAACGGCAAAGCCTCTTAAATTCCATATATAGTATCGGTCTTCTTTCACAGAAGCTTATCCTGGTTATTATCAACTCGAATTCCATTCAATTCCCATTTTAATATATTAAATTGAAAACTTTACTTTTGGAAAATTCCCATCTTAATAAAAGATTTATAAATTCCAAATCATACTTCCGCTGTCAGTTGGATCAAAGAACAAATGTCGCTTAGAAACACAGTTCACAATAAACCCAACTCACATTTCATCTTATTTCAATTACTAAATGAAAACTTTAATAATCTAAATTAAAAGATTATTCTTCTCATATGGGGTTTAAGAACAGTGTTATTTAAGACAATATTCACGACAAACCCAAAATCCCATTTAATTTAATTTAACTTCAATTACATCTTAACAAAATGGAAAACTCATTAAATCTAAATTTTATGATTTATTCTAGTTAATAACTAGTTTATTTCAATAAAAATATATTTTCCTAAAATATATTCTTTTTCTAAAATATTCTTTTAAAAATATATTCTCTATAATATTTTTTCCTAGAATATTCTTTATTGGAATGTGACTCAACCGACAACCATATAATTTGTATGGAATCAACAATCATGATAAATAATTATCAAACATCCAAATGACGACCAAAGTGGAATCTATAACTGTGTGAGCATTAAAGTAAATAACTGACGCTCATCACAGACTGTCAATCCATCGATTGACAGATAACTAAATATTGGGATTAGTGTGTATCCAATATCATCCCAATACCCGTGTAGGGTTTCATCCATCAAGCAATAATAATTCATTTGTGCACTTGGGCGATGTGTGAAAATTAACGTCCCAATCACATGAACAAGTCGGGTAACTTGTAAATGGGAGTGTAATATTCAATTTTGAATACACGACATTTATCTTTAGTACATCGAATACTTCTATATAACAACCATATATTTCAAACCATCTCTAATATCATATTTAAATGATTAATTCTTCTCAATGAAACTATTTTACATTGAAAAATGTATTTTCTAATGTTCACTCTTGTTATTGAAATCAAATGGCCATAAAGCCATGATTTCAATTCTACTTATTTTATTTCATTCTTTTATTACATTGAAAAATGTAGTGTTTTGTCCAATCTCTTATGACATTGAAAAATGTAATTTTTCCTGTCATTCTTTAATTACATAGAAAATGATTTTTTTTTTAAATCTATTCTATTTATTTGTCTCTGTTTTAACACTAAAAATGTGACATTTACATCTATTCTTTTCATTACATATATAATGGCAATAAAAATGTAGCTTTAGAATCTATGCTTCTATTTACATCTAGAATGTAAAAATATAACTTTAATTCTAATCTTTTTATTGAATAATAGAATAAGAATGAAAATGCCACTTTTTATTTAATTTACGTTTTCTAAACAAAAATGTCCTTCTTATTCTAATTTACATAAAAATGTAATTCTTTAACTTTATTCTTTAATTACATAGAAAAATGTAATTTTCTATTTAATCTTTTATTTACATTGAAAAATGTAAATTCTTTACTTCCTTTTATTTACATGGGAAAAATGTAAATTCTTTAATTCTTTTTATATAAACAAAAATGTTCATTTCTAACTCATTCTTTCTAATGAATAAAAATATACATTCTTAACTCATTCCTTTGAAATGTATACAAACATACATTTCTAATTCATTTCAAAAGTAACGGATTTTAATCCAATAAACATTTTATAACAAAAATGTTATTTTATGTCTAGTGTAACATTTCATAACAGAAATGTTATTTTGTCCTTAATAATCTAGTTAACAAAAATGTAAATTTTTGTTTATAAACTTTTAATGCAAACCAAAATGTGAATTCTATTTATAAGCTTTTAATGCAGACAAAAATGTAAATTTTGTTTATAAAATTTTAACATAAACAAAAGTGTCAATTTTGTTTAACAAAAGGGATTATTTCTAATGCGACAAAATTATAATAGAAATGCAATATTAAATTTTGATTCTGTTTATTGAACAATATTTCAATAAAGATACAATCTTTATTTCATAATCCTTTCGTCGTAACCAAATAAAAATAAAAATATAATCTGTTCATACTAATCCTTTCAACATACTCCAAATTTTCATTACAAATGTCATATTAAATGTACAACCTTTTTATTGAAAACAATGAACAATAAAGATATAATCTTTCACGTAGCTTCTTTTTATTGAAAACTATTTTTACATAAAAATGTACTCTTTTATTTTCATCCTTTTTAATGAAACAATTTCATATTAAAAATGTATTCTTTTAAATCCATCCTTCTTAATGTGGCAAAAATCTCTACTTTTGTCTAACTCTATTTAGTGAACAAAAATTACTATTTTTACTTCATTCCTTCAAAGTGTCAAAATAAATGCTTTTAATTCATTCTTTTTAAATGATCGAAACTGAATATATTTCTAGTTCTACACTTTATTGTATATATTAAATTTCTAATTAAACATTTTTAACAAAATTAACATGTTTATTTAAATTAAACATGTTTGACGAAATTGACATCTTTGTTCTACTATGCCATGTTTAACAAGATTAGCATTTCATTCTAATTAGACATGTTGACCAAAATTGACATGTTTATTTTAATTAAACATTCCTTATAAAAGTGACATGTTCAATATATATAAACTTTTCTAACTAAAATGTTATTTCAATTACATGACAAACTTCTAATAAAATGTCATCTTCATTTCTAAAATCTAATTTGACAAAAATGTCATTTTAATTTCTATAATCAAGTTTTGACAAAGATGTCATTTTCATTTCTAATATTACATTTTTATCCAATGTAACATTTTATACTAAAATGTTGTTTTTATTCTAACTAAACGTTTTTAACAAAATGTTATTTTTATCTAACGTACATTCCCAACAAAAATGTTTATTTTTGTCTAATGTATATTTCTAACAAAAATTATGTTTTCATACTAGCATGCCAATATTTACATAAAAGATATTTTTACTAACATGTTAATTCTAACCTAAGAGTCCATTTGTAACGACCCACATTTTCCGTACTACCTGAGTTGACTAATAACACCATACGTCCAACCCAAATTGCACAGAAATACGAATCATTATTAGAAAGAAGTTAGAGTATGAGAAATAGAAAGAAAGAAATATTAGAATAGAAGAAAAACGAAGATCACAAACTCACAGCGGAACAAATAAAATATATTATATAACATAACTTTTGAAATACAATCAGTAACTTTATATACATACCATCATCAGAGCACAACAGTCATTTCTGGGACAGTTATAAACACCTGTTTCCAGATACAACGTAGTACACAGCGGAAATACGATAATCTACAGCTAACTGATGAAGCCTCCTGCTTCCATCTCCTCCAATTGAATCTGTGAAATCCCGACTACTTGACTGCCCGTACAAATTTGGGCACCCAAGAGTTTAGGGAAAACAAAACAAAATAAACTCTGGGTCAGTCATGGGACTGGTGTGAGTAAACTCCAATCATTGGTTTAACCTTTAAAATCCTTTCAAAAGAAAAGATAATAGTAAGACCAGCCCACACATAAACATGGACGGTTTTTACCTTACTATAACCCAAAACACTTTGATACGAAAATCCAGTGATATTATATTAATGTCTACATCAAATAAATACAACCTAGCGGAACGCTTGCATCTCACGCTCCACATACTTAGTATAAAATCAAAAACCGCATGGCGCTTATTGGAGATTGGATTTCCAACATGACAAGGTATGGGACCACCTTCCGCTAGTGTATCTCTAGAGAGGAATACACTGGGTTCAACAAGAACATCTTGCAACCCGGCCCACACATGACCGACCACTCATTTCGCTTGAGTGTATCGAATGTATATCACCAACGGTTGGGATCAGCAACCGTCTCCGGACTGGGACAGCATCGAATAGAATAAGAAATTAAATGAACCTCTAGATAGGTGATTATACATCCTAATGGGAGCGACCCACATAGCCATGCTGCCTGCCCGATTTTTGTCCTTTCCCGGTTGTTGAGGCCTGAGGCTACGAATACTTACCATTCATTGATAGCACAATCACTTTGAATGCCACATTGTCAGATCCGTTAATCACTAGTTGAGTTTGCACAAATATTCTGGATGTTATGCTAAGGGAATAAATCCGTTGCAACCATATATATTTATACAGACCAACCCATTTGATCATTGGAAATACTCTGTCAGACATTCGTCCATTTACGTTCGTTCTGGGATTGAACGAAACCGAAGGCACTATTTCTATTTAATAGAAAGAGTCCTTGCACTTTACTCCGTCTTCAATATATTCAGCATACTTGGTTCGCAACGCTAATGCCGATACGGTGTGGTTCTTCGGATAATAATCCAACCGGTCTCTCCATATTGACAACGATGGTCAAAAACTTCGATAGTCTGTGATTTAACTATCGAATAAAAACAAGTGTTCATCCAAACATATCAACAAATCACTGGGCTCTTTAATTAATATTTCATTAATTAAATCTCTTCGCCATTTCCTTATCAATATTTGTTAACCAAATATTTACAAGTATCGCCTCCTTTTATTTTCTATAGTTAGAAAATATTTTCGATTTTAATTGGAAAACATTCCAATCACTTATCTCTTCCACGAACTCATTTAGTTCTATACTTAGAAAACATTTGTTATTTTATTTCCAAGTTTACATTTATTTGGGTTAAAACGGATGTTGTGTAAAACATCGTTACGACAACCCAAATATATACATTCAACTAAATCTCTTTAAACGTTGATCTTCGAGACTGAGTTTTGCTATTTATCGGTTGTTAATGAAATCAATCAAGTTGGGGTATAATTACCTCTCAGACCTTGACTGAATAACATTCATAACGTCAAAACAGACAAGACTACTTACTCGAATAATCAATACTATACAAACCAATTATCTATTTTTAAAACACGTATACATTTCCCTTGTTATTTTTAACAAATCTAAGTTATAGTTTTCCTTCTTGTTTCAAATATCCTATTTAAATTTGTTTCATTATCTAATTCTCTCTATATATATCGATATATGGATTTCTAGTTATCAAATTTTCTTAAAAATATTATAACTCCTTAAATTTTCGGAAAAATTCGCCATAACCACCCTTGTATCGGGAGCATCGGGAAATTTCAAATAGCTTCCCGGTAACTTCTCATCTCAAAAAGAAAAGAAAAAGCCAAGCGGCTTGCCGATACGGCGCATAAAATCTCATATATGAATTAAACATGTACCTTATTGTCGAGCACACTAATTATATACCTTCATCACTTTATCCCATAACTGTCTCCGGTATATCTATACCTGTACAATTCATTTCAACTTCATACACTCGTTTGACTCAATTCGTTAAAGTAACTCTTTAACTAACTCTTTGCCCATTTCGCTTGTATATATGAATATAACACATTTCAAATATATTTCAACTTACTTATCAACTAATTGAATTCAAATTTTAATTTAAGTTCTATATTCGATTTCAAATATATGTTTACAATTCAAAAATTCAATTTTCAAAGTTCGACTTCAATTCACCACTCGATTAACTAATTCTTCTTTGATTTAGTTAATTCTATTCAATAATCAAAAATATGATTATTGTTTCAAAAATCACTTTTCTTACTTCACTTGAGTTCACCTTTATGTTCTAACTCAAAACCAGGTTTTTAAATGGAAATTCGGATTTTTATTTGCTTAAAAATCCCTATATTTATTATATAAAATCCATTATGGTTTTAATGGTTTCTGGCGCTGCACTTTTAAAATTTTTGATTTTGACATAACTCAAAATCTATTCGACGAAATCCAGATTTTTCTTTTCCATTAGAAAACTATTATTCAACCGGTCTTGACGATTCTTGTTTCAAAGAATTCCGACTTCATATGACTCGATATACTCAAATGAAGTTCAAGTCGCCAATTTTCGAACTGCAGCGTTGCGGCGAGTTCGTTTTAATTATATATATATATATATATATATATAAACTTTTAAACTTCGTTTGAATGAAATTCTACTCCATTCTGATATATTTTAATATATTCAAATCCATAGTTTCAATTCCATTTGAATTCAATATTCAAATCCCATAGTTAATTCTATCTCGAGTTCTATTTGAAATTCTATTTTCAAATTTTATTTCAAGTTCTACTTTGAAATTCTACATTTGAATTTCCCTTATTCAAATCCCATTTCCAATCTCCATTTAAATTTCTATATTCAAATCCATTTTCATTCTATTAGAATTTCAAATCCCATATTAAATTTCACTTTGAATTCAAATACCATATTTAAATTTCTCTTGAATTCAAATACCATATTTATATCTCTTTGGATTCAAATACTAGATTTATATCTCTTGAATTCCAATCCTAGATTTAAACTCCATTTTCAAATCTATTTGAAATCCTAATATTTAAACTCCATTTTTTCTTATTTGAAATTCCAAATATTTCAAATTACATTTTCTTTTATTTGAAATTCCATTTTTGAATTTCCTTTTCTATTTTATATTCAAATTCAATATTTGAATTACTTGAATTTCTATTTCAATTTCATATTCAAATTCAATACTTGAATTTCTATTTCAATTCTATTATTCAATTTCTATTTCAATTCTTCTTTGAAATTCTATATTTCAAATTCATTTATTCAAATTCCTTTATTCCTCTATTCACGTTCCTTTATTCACATTCCTTTATGAATTTCTATATTCAAATTCCATATTCAATTCTTTTTGAATTCTCGATTCAAATTCTATATTCAATTCTGTTTGAGTTCTCTATATTCAAATTTCTATATTTAAATTCTCTATTCAAATCCCATTTGAATTTCTATATTCAAACTCCGTCCAAATTATATATCTGATGTAACACCCCACCTCCGCCACGGTGACTCTTGCAAGCACTCTGACTTTGGAGGGGCGTTTGAATCAGGTAAACATGCATAATGATATATCAAGGCAGAACAAGAACATATGTATATATGTAAACAGAGTAAATAAGATAAGTAAAACAGCGGAAGATTTCAAACTATTTCAAAAACAAGTCTGGTACAACATAATGTCAACTTTCCAAGTACACAAGTCTAGATAAAAACGACATTACTGAAAAACCGAAATACATAAGTACTATCCCCAAAATAAGTGATAACCATAGCCAGCTTCATGTCAAAACCGTACATGAGCTGAAAATCCCTCAAGCAAGTAATCCGAAATCCAAGCTAAGCTCCAACGTTCCCACCCTGAAAACCTGGGGGGGAAACGGAAGAAAAGAGGCGAAAGAAAACAGGTCAGTCAAAAAGACTGAGTAAGCCCTACTACAATCAATGTAAACTGATAAAGTTAACTGGCATGAGCAGCAGGGATGAACATAAGGATAACAGCATACTAGCATGATGATTAACTAACAAGGTAGATAAAGGTGTCATCGCATAATCAGGATTAAGGTTTTGCACCACAGGTGTACTAGCAAACTAACATGGCTTGAATAAACAAGTATTGATCCCTTGGCCCAAGCTTTGGCCCAATAACATGAAGTGACCCTCATACGAGGTCCAATAACATGAAGTGACCCTCATACGAGGTCCAATAACATGAAGTGACCCTAACACAAGGTCCAACCAAACGGTCTAGTCGATCGGCTCCCTAAGCCTAACTCGTCACGTGTTGGTGTCAATACGGCCCAAACATAATTGTAGTCGAACTGTGTCGGGTCCACCCTTCGGGTGTATCAAGCCCTAGGGTGCCAACCCCTGGACACCATAAACATGAGTGCACAGTCTCGATCTACTGGTACCCATGGGTGACTTCTCCAAATACGGACTACGTGCACGACCATAGTCCGTCCGGAACTACATCGGCGTACCACCCGGCCGTCGTTTATTTGGTCTCTTACCTCCAGCCCAGTAATCGTGCCCCCTCCCTAGCCTAGTCCCTAGGGCCTTAATGATACCAATTTTTGGGGATTTACTGCGGAGTGGGCCCCCATTGCTAGGATTTTCTAGTGGGTTAAGTACGGTTTAACCCCCTTGCTAATCATGGATTAACTCGGTTAAGTGTAACGATGAGTTCACGACTTAACCCTGATTAATCTACCAAGCCCAAATTGGTTAAGTATTAAGTGGACCATGACTTAACCCTAATCACGAGGCATTAATTAATTTAATGCGCCTTAACCTCTCACATTAGACCTTGTTGTGGTTACTAGTTAAGCCGGGCGGGTCCGGGTAGCTTTACACCACAACTTGGTCTAACCTCAGGTTCAAGGTACAACATGGCCAACTTCTCACATTGGGTCCTATTGTTTGTAGCAACTAGTTAAGCCGGTCGGTTCCGGGTAGGTTTACGCTACAAAATCAACCCAACCTCGAGTTGGTCACACTTATCTTTTCTAAGTGTCATGTCCATCATGTTTCCAAAACATGTTACAAATTTTCAAGCAATTGGGTAGACCTAACTTAATAGGTAAATTCCCAATGGGTAGACCTAACTTAATAGGTAAATTCCCTAGCTTATGTTTTTATGTCTTTTAAGTTTACCCAACCCCAAACGCAATCCCATCGCTTACATATCGCAATAGCGCATAAAGGATAGAAAGAGGGAACTTGGCATAATCGTGACATAAAGGTGTTGAAGCCACAAGTTCAACATGGTGGCATAAGAAATGTACATATGTTCATATACTTGCATATTACATTTTTAGGCCTCAAAAGCATGCATAAAACCAAACTTGGCATATTGGTGATACATGGTGCTAAATGACATGTAGAAATGGCCATAAGTTCGCATTTAGCCTCACATGCAAGTTATCATAAGAGATATAATAACTTACATGTTGCCAAAATGCAACCTTTAGCATAAAGCTTGAAGCTTTATGTTCATAAACCCAAGATAAGCTTGCATAACATGATAGCATGAACAAAATGTTCAACCCCAAACTTGCATAACATACTTGCATATCATAACATGGCATACTTGCACAGCATAACATGGTAAACTTGCATAACATGACATGATGAACTTGCATATCATAGCATGGCATACTTGCATATAAACTTGCATATTACAACATGATAAACTTGCATATCATAGCATAGTAAACTTGCATATAAACTTGCATATTACAACATGATAAACTTGCATATAAACTTGCATATCATAACATGATAAACTTGCATATCATAACATGGCAAACTTGCATAGCATAACATGATTAACTTGCATATCATAACATCTCAAACATGCATAACACGACATAATAACCTTGCATATCATACATTTAACTTTAGAATTTAAGTATGAAAGTAGAATAGGGCTTACAATGCTTAGGAAATATGACAAAGCCCTTATGCAACCAATTAAACCCAAAATGCAAGCTTTAAATCACTAAAAACCCTTGCTTTATGATGCAAATATAGAAACTTGACTTGAATGCAAGCTAATGATGCTCATACAAGTTTGAAAACACTTGTATGCATGGAAAATCACTTAGAAATTTATTTAGGAATTTTATGAAGAGAGTGGAGGCCATGAGAGGATTGATTTTGCCATAGTTTAGTTACTAGAATGAATAATGATTATTTAGGGTTAGGTTAGGGCCTTATTTATAGAGATTAGGATTAGTTCTAGCCTTAGGATTAAACCCTAGTTCCAATCTCAGCCCTTAAAACCGAATCTGGCCCCCAAGCTCAACACAAACCCAAAATGGTGCACCAGGCAGAACTACCCGGCTGAGCCAAGTCGACAGCCAAGTCGACAGGGCTGTCGACTTGGTCCAACCAAGTCGACTTCCAAGTCGACAGGGCTGTCGACTTGGGTGTTCTGGCGGGAATTTTCCCGCCTGGCCCAATATGACCCAATTTCCCAAATTCAAGTTTGAATTTGAAATCTGTTTTTACTTTGGAATTTTCTGAAAACTTCGTTGGGCCTTAATCGGGTCATACGGACTCCGATTTTCGAAAACTCGGACTCTATTTCGCGTATTTTTCCGAGACGAACGCAATGGCATAGCCCGTTTCCCTTGATTCAGATTTTTGAATTAAATTCTGCCTCGATTTACGTTATAATAGGTTATTGAAAATACGGGTTGTTACATTCTCCCCTCCTTAAAGGATTTCGTCCCCGAAATCTTCAAGTTAGGAAGAACGTATCCTACCATCCAATCATCCATCTACTCAAAACATCATCCACGAGCAATCATTGTCCTCACAAGATTCTAAATGTTGTATGAACATATGCAAAGGTGTGTGTATATGTCCTTATCTAATGCAAATATCATCAATGCGAATTATGTTAGTGAAATGAATCCATATGTATGCAATTCCTAACATAATGTGTAACATCTATATGTGTGCACATAACATACATCCATATGCAGCATCCATGTGATAACACAAAAATTTTCATCCATGAATAAGCATAAACACTCATGCATATGCAATATGAGGAGTGTGTGAGCCGATCTAGTGCCTAACGTGTATAATGCATCCACGAGTAACCACTTGCAAACACTTGCAACCACTTGCAACCATCAAGCATAACATGTTTCAAACACATGTTTCATCCAAAGGGTTTCTACCTAAGGTTCTCATGACAAGATTAACACGATATACTAGATAATCAAGACAAACATGGATAGCAAAAGATATGCTACACAGAGATCGGGAAGATAAGCAGGATATACTCCTCTTTCGGATTACAAGAAATCCCTTCCTAACCCAAACCAATCCCATAAAAGCCCAAAAGGTTTAGTCAACCCAACGGACCCCCTTCAAACCCTGACATGTATTACTAGCCAATAAGTCATACCTCCCGACAGAAATAGGACCGAAAATGGGACCGAGAGGATATACATAAAAAGATAACATGCGAGTAAGTTTCGCAGGAAAACAAGGATCAAGGATATACTCTTAGAAAGAGATATGATGCGCGTATCTAGCCTTCAATCTTCTAAGTCACGTTTCCTTGAGCTTAACTTTGACCGTCTTTTACTTCATGATTTCTTGGCTTCTTAACTCTTATTTCCAAATATGAGTTGGAACCCATTTCATTGTCGCCTCTTGTCTTCCTCTTTCACTTACTCTACTATCCTTCTTGGCTTAAACATAATCGTGACCTCATGATTTCATGCAAGCTCTCCAAAATTCACTAGTGAATCCTGGATCTCGTTTACTTACTATAAAGTATTCCACGCAGCAGAACTTTTCTCGAAAATACCAATCCACGTTGCCAATGAACCATCCGCCTGCGAATGATAGGCCGTGCTTAGATTCAGTTGCTTGCCCATGACTTCTCGTAGACTATCCCAAAACTGGCTAGTGAAGATTAAGTCATGGTTACTAACTATACTTTAGGGAACCTTGTGCAACCGCTTTATTTCTTGAAAGTAAACTGTCGCTAGCTATGATGCAGTCCTTTCGCTCTTTACCGGAGTGAAATGAGCACTCTTCGTGAGTCTACCTACTATGACCCACATGCTCTTATTCCCTTTCTTGATCTAGGCAGTCCATCCACGAAATCCTTCGTGACGCTTTTCCCCCTTCCATTGCGGGGGCCTTCAATGGATATAACAGCCCACCGGGCTTCTATGACTTGGCCTTTAATCTGTTGGCACAACATGCACCTTGGGACAAACTCGGCCACCTTCTTGGGTGATGTGCATCTTCAAGAACTTTCTTTCTCTCATCGCGTCTTAGCCATCCCTTGTCATCTATAGCGAGGTGACTTACCATCTCGCCTCGAATCAACTTGTCCATGATCTCGACTAACTGCGGGTCTTCTTTCTGCGAAGTCCCTACTTGATCCAGAAGGGTAGGTCTAAGCTCAAGGGACGCTAACTAACTAATTAAACTGAGAGAACTTCTTACTTCAGTTGCATTCCTTGGAGTCTTCCAATCCTGAACTGCAACTTTCTTAGCGGGATCCACCGCTAAGCCTTGCTTAGAAACTATGTGCCCAAGAAATCTAACTCCCTTTTCTCCAAAATGACATTTGGAGAACTTGGCTTTCAACTGATGCACTCCGAGCGCATCTATCACCTCTACGAGATGCCTTGCGTGCTCTTCCTCATCCTTTGAGAAGATCAGAATATCATCTACGAAGACTACCACGAACTCGTTCAGGAACTCCCTAGACACCCTACTTATCAAGTCCACGAAGTAGGTGGGTGCGAATGGCATGACCAGCCATTCTAAGGATTCATCTGGAGTTCTGAACGCAGTCTTGTCTATACTATCTTCAGCTACTCTGAGCCGATGGAATCCAGTAGCAAGATCAAGAGAGAACAGATGTTCCTACAAGCTGATCGAACAAATCATCGATCCTTGGTAATGGTTGTCTATTCCTCTTGTTCTACCCACGATAATCAACATACGGCGAAGCGAACTGTCCACATTAGTAGGGAATACTACTAGAGCACCTTCCTCGGAAGTGCTTCATTGAATGAAGTTCTTCTCAAGCAACTCCTTCACTTGCTTACTTAGCTCCCGTCTTACGGGACCATGTGCCTTACCGGCCACGAAACTATCTTGGCATTATCAACCAGATAAATGCGGAAATCTATCTTTCGTTTAGGGGTAACCCCCTTCACTTCACCCAAGATATCAGGATATTCTCGGACCACCCTCACCGATTACAAACTATCGATAGACGAGTTGAGGGATTCAAGATAACACAACATGACGGGACTCATAGGGTTACTAGAAATTTTTAGGGTATTACCGAGGCAAGTCATGAGCCTCACAACCCTATGCTCAAAAATCAAGGATGGCTCCAAAACTGGACAACCCATCCATGCCCAAAATCAACCCATTCCCCATGAAACCGAGAATATAAGCATCACATGAGAACTCTACACCAAAGATAGAGATTTTCAAATCCACGTAGATAATAGACAAATGGGCGGAACCCCCAATTGGATTTGAAACACACATGGGATCATAAACTAGACTAGTACTTAGGTGCAAACTTTCAACAAGATCAGATGAAATAAACTATGCGATGCACCAAAATCAAACAAGGTATGAACAGGAAAATCAGAAATATATACAAGGCTTTCAACGGAAATACTACCTCGATCGGGAACTGGAGCGGCATTGAGAACATGAACTTGCCCTCCCGAAGGTCCAGCACGCTGAGTCTGACCCTGGCCTTGCCCTTGCTTCTTCGGGCAATCCCTAGTGAAGTGTCCCATTTTTCCATAGTTAAAGCAAGTGCCCTTCCTTTTCCTGCAATCCTTGTTTAGATGAGTCGAGCTTCCACAAGTAAAGCACTTCTTTTCCTTCTTTTCTTCAGACTTCTTGTCACTCCTATTCTCTTCATTGAGTAGGGACATATTCACCAAGCTCTCGAAAGTTGCCCCCAAGGGTATATGAGTCATGGCTAAACCATGTAATGGCTCGTTTAATCCTAGAGCAAAGTATAGGGCCTTCTTCTGAGCTGTGTTAGCCAAGTCTAAACCGTCCTGAGCCAGTTGATTAAACTTATCTATGTATTCCCTAATAGTCATGTCCCCTTGCCTCAGTGATAGGAACCTTAGTCCAAACTTTCCCCGAAAGTCATCCCAAGTCTCAATTGGCCTAGTAACGGTGGTGACCACCCACCAACGTGCAGCTTCTTCCTTTAGCAACCACACTGCTAATAAAACCTTCCTACGGTCATCTATATCAAAGAAGGTAAAAAGATCTTCGGTTTCTTTCAACCAATTCCTTGCCTCTACATAAGTCTCGGTTCCAAAGAAATTCTTGCAACCCATCGCCTTAAAGTCTTTGCAAATCTCCGCAAAATCCTTTTGTGGATGCTGAGGGGGAGGAGGAAGAGGAACCTCAGCAACAGGAGGAGGAGGAACATCAACTACCGGAGGAGAAGTAATATTTGCGGGGCCGGCTTCGGTCGCCCTAGCCTCCAAAAGTCTCCTATACCAAACATGTACGTGTACTCCCTCCGGGATGGCAAAGCTATCGGCCATACTAAAAACGAAGAAAAAGACAGATTCAGAATAGAGAAAAACGAAGGGGTTTTGCTAATGGCTTTTTGGGGAATAGCCTTTAAAATAAACTTGACTTTTCTTTGGAAAATACTTTATACTTGGTTTTGAAAATAGTTTTCCAAAAGTTTTCTAAAAACCTTTTTGTTCCTTCTCGTAAACCATATACTCTGATACCAAATGTAACACCCCACCTCCGCCAGGGTGACTCTTGCAAGCACTCTGACTTTGGAGGGGCGTTTGAATCAGGTAAACATGCATAATGATATATCAAGGCAGAACAAGAACATATGTATATATGTAAACAAAGTAAATAAGATAAGTAAAACAGCGGAAGATTTCAAACTATTTCAAAAACAAGTCTGGTACAACATACTGTCAACTTTCCAAGTACACAAGTCTAGATAAAAACAACATTACTGAAAAACCGAAATACATAAGTACTATCCCCAAAATAAGTGATAACCATAGCTAGCTTCATGTCAAAACCGTACATGAGCTGAAAATCCCTTAAGCAAGCAATCCGAAATCCAAGCTAAGCTCCAACGTTCCCACCCTGAAAACCTGGGGGGGAAACGGAAGAAAAGAGGCGAAAGAAAACAGGTCAGTCAAAAAGACTGAGTAAGCCCTACTACAATCAATGTAAACTGATAAAGTTAACTGGCATGAGCAACAGGGATGAACATAAGGATAACAGCATACTAGCATGATGATTAACTAACAAGGTAGATAAAGGTGTCATCGCATAATCAGGATTAAGGTTTTGCACCACAGGTGTACTAGCAAACTAACATGGCTTGAATAAACAAGTATTGATCCCTTGGCCCAAGCTTTGGCCCAATAACATGAAGTGACCCTCATACGAGGTCCAATAACATGAAGTGACCCTCATACGAGGTCCAATAACATGAAGTGACCCTAACACAAGGTCCAACCAAACGGTCTAGTCGATCGGCTCCCTAAGCCTAACTCGTCACGTGTTGGTGTCAATACGGCCCAAACATAATTGTAGTCGAATTGTGCCGGGTCCACCCTTCGGGTGTATCAAGCCCTAGGGTGCCAACCCCTGGACACCATAAACATGAGTGCACAGTCTCGATCTACTGGTACCCATGGGTGACTTCTCCAAATATGGACTACGTGCACGACCATAGTCCGTCCGGAACTACATCGGCGTACCACCCGGCCGTCGTTTATTTGGTCGCTTACCTCCAGCCCAGTAATCGTGCCCCCTCCCTAGCCTAGTCCCTAGGGCCTTAATGATACCAATTTTTGGGGATTTACTGCGGAGTGGGCCCCCATTGCTAGGATTTTCTAGTGGGTTAAGTACGGTTTAACCCCCTTGCTAATCATGGATTAACTCGGTTAAGTGTAACTATGAGTTCACGACTTAACCCTGATTAATCTACCAAGCCCAAATTGGTTAAGTATTAAGTGGACCATGACTTAACCCTAATCACGAGGAATTAATTAATTTAATGCGCCTTAACCTCTCACATTAGACCTTGTTGTGGTTACTAGTTAAGCCGGGCGGGTCCGGGTAGCTTTACACCACAACTTGGTCTAACCTCGGGTTCAAGGTACAACATGGCCAACTTCTCACATTGGGTCCTATTGTTTGTAGCAACTAGTTAAGCCGGTCGGTTCCGGGTAGGTTTACGCTACAAACTCAAACCAACCTCGAGTTGGTCACACTTATCTTTTCAAAGTGTCATGTCCATCATGTTTCCAAAACATGTTACAAATTTTCAAGCAATTGGGTAGACCTAACTTAATAGGTAAATTCCCAATGGGTAGACCTAACTTAATAGGTAAATTCCCAAGCTTATGTTTTTATGTCTTTTAAGTTTACCCAACCCCAAACGCAATCCCATCGCTTACATATCGCAATAGCGCATAAAGGATAGAAAGAGGGAACTTGGCATAATCGTGACATAAAGGTGTTGAAGCCACAAGTTCAACATGGTGGCATAAGAAATGTACATATGTTCATATACTTGCATATTACATTTTTAGGCCTCAAAAGCATGCATAAAACCAAACTTGACATATTGGTGATACATGGTGCTAAATGACATGTAGAAATGGCCATAAGTTCGCATTTAGCCTCACATGCAAGTTATCATAAGAGATATAATAACTTACATGTTGCCAAAATGCAACCTTTAGCGTAAAGCTTGATGCTTTATGTTCATAAACCCAAGATAAGCTTGCATAACATGATAGCATGAACAAAATGTTCAACCCCAAACTTGCATAACATACTTGCATATCATAACATGGCATACTTGCATAGCATAACATGGTAAACTTGCATAACATGACATGATGAACTTGCATATCATAGCATGGCATACTTGCATATAAACTTGCATATTACAACATGATAAACTTGCATATCATAGCATAGTAAACTTGCATATAAACTTGCATATTACAACATGATAAACTTGCATATAAACTTGCATATCATAACATGATAAACTTGCATATCATAACATGGCAAACTTGCATAACATAACATGATTAACTTGCATATCATAACATCTCAAACATGCATAACACGACATAATAACCTTGCATATCATACATTTAACTTTAGAGTTTAAGTATGAAAGTAGAATAGGGCTTACAATGCTTAGGAAATATGACAAAGCCCTTATGCAACCAATTAAACCCAAAATGCAAGCTTTAAATCACTAAAAACCCTTGCTTTATGATGCAAATATAGAAACTTGACTTGAATGCAAGCTAATGATGCTCATACAAGTTTGAAAACACTTGTATGCATGGAAAATCACTTAGAAATTTATTTAGGAATTTTATGAAGAGAGTGGAGGCCATGAGAGGATTGATTTTGCCATAGTTTAGTTACTAGAATGAATAATGATGATTTAGGGTTAGGTTAGGGCCTTATTTATAGAGATTAGGATTAGTTCTAGCCTTAGGATTAAACCCTAGTTCCAATCTCAGCCCTTAAAACCGAATCTGGCCCCCAAGCTCAACACAAACCCAAAATGGTGCACCAGGCAGAACTACCCGGCTGAGCCAAGTCGACAGCCAAGTCGACAGGGCTGTCGACTTGGTCCAACCAAGTCGACTCCCAAGTCGACAGGGCTGTCGACTTGGGTGTTCTGGCGGGAATTTTCCCGCCTGGCCCAATATGACCCAATTTCCCAAATTCAAGTTTGAATTTGAAATCTGTTTTTACTTTGGAATTTTCTGAAAACTTCGTTGGGCCTTAATCGGGTCATACGGACTCCGATTTTCGAAAACTCGGACTCTATTTCGCGTATTTTTCAGAGACGAACGCAATGGCATAGCCTGTTTCCCTTGATTCAGATTTTTGAATTAAATTCTGCCTCGATTTACGTTATAACAGGTTATTGAAAATACGGGTTGTTACATCTGATTTCTATTTTTAAATTCACATTTGAAATTAAATATTCGAATTATCCGAGTGATAATTTCCCCTTTTCATTTACAAGCACCCTCTTGTTTTCTTTTTAAAACAAGTCTCGATTTCGAATTTATTTTTAAATTTCTACTTTGGAAAAATAATTTTCCATTTTCAATTTCACACTCGTATTTTCATTTCTGAAATATCCAATGATAATTCTTTTCACTTCATCTATAAATTTCGTTTATAGAAGAACTATTTATAAACTTCGTTTATAAAGGAACTACTTGTTTTTATTTCAAAACAAGTTTATACTTCTATTCCATTCAAATTTCAAATTCCATTTAAAAATAGAATTTTCTCTTTAAATCTCAAATACTCTTTCCACGATATTTTAAATAAATTAACCCTTAGCCCAGTGATATTTAAACACTCAAAGCAACCAATTATTTATTTTTCTAACACATCATATATAACAATATATATGCAAACAAATAAACTAACAGATAATATATTTTTGAGGAATCCAGTTGGATTCCTCCAACCTGTTTTCCTGCATCCACAGATGTTAGCACATAAATAATACCCATTCTGCTTCATGGCAGAATATCGTGGTATAGAAGGTCATCCACTAATCATAGCGTGGGGCGCATAGGGTAATCATCCGCTATGAAACTGCGGGCATCCGCTAATGAGACTGCGGGAATCAAACCAATCATCAACCCAATATATATATATAATAGCCTAAATAACTAATATATATAAAACAACCAGAAAAAATCCAAACAAGCAGCAACAATTATTTTTAACGAATAAAAATAATTTTAAATAAAAGGTGAGTGAGATTTACTCACCGTGATTTTATTTTGCGCTTAAACCAAATTTCAATTTCCTTTTATCGATTTCCGAGTCTTTGAACTCCACACGGATGATTTCATTTGATTTCTCCTTGCCTAGGAAAAATCCGAACTTTATAAATTAACTACTGAATATCCTTACAAGGTTTAAACTAAAAATTAAATTCTAACTGAGATACTAATTTAATCCTAACCAATATAATGATTTAATTATAACCCATATATTAATTAAATCCTAACTGAAATAAATGATTTAATTCTATAAGAAAATATATTAACTAAACAAATTTTAGAATTTATTACCTTATATTATCGAATAACTCTTCTTCTCCAAGAACAAAAGAAACAGCAAACTCCTTTAGGCATTTTTAATATGACCGTCATCAAATCCCACTTCCAATCCTTGTTGTACTCAGATTATCCCAATCGGCATCAGACTAGAAGAAACTGAACTCCACTTCAACATTTACCTATTAATTCACCGCACAATTTCGTTCCCCCAAAATCACAGATCTGTATTCCCTAATACCCTACTATCAAACTCCAAAAATACTCCTTATCCTGCAAAAACGAAGCACCAACTTCCAAGGATTATGAACCCTATGTGTTCGCTACAGGGAAAATAGTAAATGAGCGATATCGAACTACCACATCGTACACAAAATCACCACCAAAACTTTGAACTCCTCATCGCCTCTTCCTGGAATCGCACTGCCCACCCAGACTTCACACCAGTCACCTCGTTGACCTCGTGACAGTCCCCTTCTGAGAACCGTGACCTTGAATTTGAACCCCGACATCACTGACCTCGCCTCCGAACTCGAGCAGACATCCCCCTTTGAACCCCGAAATCACAGCCCTAATTCGTTCCATCAGTCGACGTCCAAGTGATCGCGCCTGACTCTGGTGATTCAAACGTGATCGTTTGCGGATGTAAGGAAGGATGGAGCTTCCGATTTTGAAGGAGATTTCGATTTCGATTGGAAACGAATTCGGCCATTTTTATTTGACAGAGGCTTTGCGGTAAATGAATTCGAGGAATGGATAGACACGGCTTGGCCTTGTTATTGGTATACTGTAAAAGAGGGGATGGCCATCGCGATTTATAGAGGAAGGATTACTTGGGTATCAAGGAGTTTAGAGTAGGTGGTTTACCGAGTAGGATTTACCTGAGGTAGCTTTTAACAGGGTAGGCTCTTCCTTTGTTTTTATTTATTTTATTTATTTTATATTTCGGGGTCCTGTAATTTAAATCATGAACCGCTATTCTAGCGTGCCGACCGATATTCCAATATAATAACCCTATTCTGAACTCAACAGTAAATATTTTGAAATTTAATTTCAACACGTATACCATATTAAATTAATATAAAATTAATTAAATTCGAAACCCACAAATTCTTTGATAATAAATTATTATTTATTATCGTATATATCAAATAAATATTCAAATATTTAAAATTAAACGACCAAAATCCTGGGTCGTTACATTCTTCCCCCCTTAAAATAATTTTGTCCTCGAAATTGCTAAGGTAGGAAAAGTGCTACTAACCCATTTACTTTTCAAAAACCCCTTTAAGTTGAAACTCACCTCTTCACATTTCAACAAACTAGCTCCAACCAAAACTTTTGGTTTTCACACATTTAATCTAAATGATTTACACCCAATTCAAATTCCATTCAATCTTCTTCAAATTGAATTCCATTAATTTATTTGTCTCGATCCATTTAACTTGCTTAAGTTAAATTTAAACTTCAGAATTCAAATTCATGGGTTTTCCTTTCAAATATATACATATTTATTTATTCCCACTTCAAATTCAAAACATTTGAATTTTCAAATCACTTGTTTTCTTTCAAACAAATTTCCATCAAAAACTTTTCTAAGGTAGCAATCCATCACTTAGAAACTCGAAAATGAACACTGATGATGCTGCAGTCATCATCAGAATTATTTTCCAGCCACTGAAGTGAGTTCAGTGCTTTACCACATTCAAAATCAATTAAAAATGATTTTTATCCAAAAACCCTTCCAAATCAAAGCTATATTATCTTAATATACTTCGAAAATAATTTCAAATCTCACAGGATTTTAAATTCTGAATTCTGGTTTGAATTCAATTTTAGTTCATCTCCTTTGTATATTTAATTCATATACAAATTCTATTTTGGTTATAAATAACCATTCCAATTTTTATAATCTCGTTTGATTATAATCCTAACAATCAACACATCCATATAATATAATAATTTCAGAAAATTATTCTTTTTATATCAAAATAGAAATTTGGGTAAAATTATTTCATCTACCCACTTAAAAACAATATCGTGTTCAATCCTCTGTTCAAGTGTTTATAAATTCCTATCGACTTTGTGGCGTCCCACTATTCGACCAGAATTCATAAACCACTCAACAGACCAGCCAACACAATATAAAACAATTTTTATATCAACTAACAAATACGCGCTCTCGTATATACATACACTAAACTCATTCTAGGGTACTGCTGACCCTATCTCTAATGAGCACATTCCACCAAAGCCTAGGTATTCGCTCAACCTAAGCTCTGATACCAACTGTAACGACCCACATTTTCCGTACTACCTGAGTAGACTAATAACACCATACGTCCAACCCAAATTGCACAGAAATACGAATCATTATTAGAAAGAAGTTAGAGGATGAGAAATAGAAAGAAAGAAATATTAGAATAGAAGAAAAACGAAGATCACAAACTCACAGCGGAACGAATAAAATATATTATATAACATAACTTTTGAAATACAATCAGTAACTTTATATACATACCATCATCAGAGCACAACAGTCATTTCTGGGACAGTTATAAACACCTGTTTCCAGATACAACGTAGTACACAGCGGAAATACGATAATCTACAGCTAACTGGTGAAGCCTCCTGCTTCCAGCTCCTCCAATTGAATCTGTGAAATCCCGACTACTTGACTGCCCGTACAAATTTGGGCACCCAAGAGTTTAGGGAAAACAAAACAAAATAAACTCTGGGTCAGTCATGGGACTGGTGTGAGTAAACTCCAATCATTGGTTTAACCTTTAAAATCCTTTCAAAAGAAAAGATAATAGTAAGACCAGCCCACACATAAACATGGACGGTTTTTACCTTACTATAACCCAAAACACTTTGATACGAAAATCCAGTGATATTATATTAATGTCTACATCAAATAAATACAACCTAGCGGAACGCTTGCATCTCACGCTCCACATACTTAGTATAAAATCAAAAACCGCATGGCGCTTATTGGAGATTGGATTTCCAACATGACAAGGTATGGGACCACCTTCCGCTAGTGTATCTCTAGAGAGGAATACACTGGGTTCAACAAGAACATCTTGCAACCCGGCCCACACATGACCGACCACTCATTTCGCTTGAGTGTATCGAATGTATATCACCAACGGTTGGGATCAGCAACCGTCTCCTGACTGGGACAGCATCGAATAGAATAAGAAATTAAATGAACCTCTAGATAGGTGATTATACATCCTAATGGGAGCGACCCACATAGCTATGTTGCCTGCCCGATTTTTGTCCTTTCCCGGTTGTTGAGGCCTGAGGCTACGAATACTTACCATTCATTGATAGCACAATCACTTTGAATGCCACATTGTCAGATCCGTTAATCACTAGTTGAGTTTGCACAAATATTCTGGATGTTATGCTAAGGGAATAAATCCGTTGCAACCATATATATTTATACAGACCAACCCATTTGATCATTGGAAATACTCTGTCAGACATTCGTCCATTTACGTTCGTTCTGGGATTGAACGAAACCGAAGGCACTATTTCTATTTAATAGAAAGAGTCCTTGCACTTCACTCCGTCTTCAATATATTCAGCATACTTGGTTCGCAACGCTAATGCCGATACGGAGTGGTTCTTCGGATAATAATCCAACCGGTCTCTCCATATTGACAACGATGGTCAAAAACTTCGATAGTCTGTGATTTAACTATCGAATAAAAACAAGTGTTCATCCAAACATATCAACAAATCACTGGGCTCTTTAATTAATATTTCATTAATTAAATCTCTTCTCCATTTCCTTATCAATATTTGTTAACCAAATATTTACAAGTATCGCCTCCTTTTATTTTCTATAGTTAGAAAATATTTTCGATTTTAATTGGAAAACATTCCAATCACTTATCTCTTCCACGAACTCATTTAGTTCTATACTTAGAAAACATTTGTTACTTTATTTCCAAGTTTACATTTATTTGGGTTAAAACGGATGTTGTGTAAAACATCGTTACGACAACCCAAATATATACATTCAACTAAATCTCTTTAAACGTTGATCTTCGAGACTGAGTTTTGCTATTTATCGGTTGTTAATGAAATCAATCAAGTTGGGGTATAATTACCTCTTAGACCTTGACTAAATAACATTCATAACGTCAAAACAGACAAGACTACTTACTCGAATAATCAATACTATACAAACCAATTATCTATTTTTAAAACACATATACATTTCCCTTGTTATTTTTAACAAATCTAAGTTATAGTTTTCCTTCTTGTTTCAAATATCCTATCTAAATTTGTTTCATTATCTAATTCTCTATATATATCGATATATGGATTTCTAGTTATCAAATTTTCTTAAAAATATTCTAACTCCTTAAATTTTCGGAAAAATTCGCCATAACCTCCCCTGTATCGGGAGCATCGGGAAATTTCAAATAGCTTCCCGGTAACTTCTCATCTCAAAAAGAAAAGAAAAAGCCAAGCGGCTTGCCGATACGGCGCATAAAATCTCATATATGAATTAAACATGTACCTTATTGTCGAGCACACTAATTATATACCTTCATCACTTTATCCCATAACTGTCTCCGGTATATCTATACCTGTACAATTCATTTCAACTTCATACACTCGTTTGACTCAATTCGTTAAAGTAACTCTTTAACTAACTCTTTGCCCATTTCGCTTGTATATATGAATATAACACGTTTCAAATATATTTCAACTTACTTATCAACTAATTGAATTCAAATTTTAATTTAAGTTCTATATTCGATTTCAAATATATGTTTACAATTCAAAAATTCAATTTTCAAAGTTCGACTTCAATTCACCACTCGATTAACTAATTCTTCTTTGATTTAGTTAATTCTATTCAATAATCAAAAATATGATTATTGTTTCAAAAATCACTTTTCTTACTTCACTTGAGTTCACCTTTATGTTCTAACTCAAAACCAGGTTTTTAAATGGAAATTCGGATTTTTATTTGCTTAAAAATCCCTATATTTATTATATAAAATCCATTATGGTTTTAATGGTTTCTGGCGCTGCACTTTTAAAATTTTTGATTTTGACATAACTCAAAATCTATTCGACGAAATCCAGATTTTTCTCTTCCATTAGAAAACTATTATTCAACCGGTCCTGATGATTCTTGTTTCAAAGAATTCCGACTTCATTTGACTCCGATATACTCAAATGAAGTTCAAGTCGCCAATTTTCGAACTGCAGCGCTGCGGCGAGTTCGTTTTAATTATACATATATATAAAAACTTTTAAACTTCATTTGAATGAAATTCAACTCCATTCTGATATATTTTAATATATTCAAATCCATAGTTTCAATTCCATTTGAATTCAATATTCAAATCCCATAGTTAATTCTATCTCGAGTTCTATTTGAAATTCTATTTTCAAATTTTATTTCAAGTTCTGCTTTGAAATTCTACATTTGAATTTCCCTTATTCGAATACCATTTCCAATCTCCATTTAAATTTCTATATTCAAATCTATTTTCATTCTATTAGAATTTCAAATCCCATATTAAATTTCACTTTGAATTCAAATACCATATTTAAATTTCTCTTGAATTCAAATACCATATTTATATCTCTTTGGATTCAAATTCTAGATTTATATCTCTTGAATTCCAATCCTAGATTTAAACTCCATTTTCAAATCTATTTGAAATCCTAATATTTAAACTCCATTTTTTCTTATTTGAAATTCCAAATATTTCAAATTACATTTTCTTTTATTTGAAATTCCATTTTTGAATTTCCTTTTCTATTTTATATTCAAATTCAATACTTGAATTTCTATCTCAATTCCATATTCAAATTCAATACTTGAATTTCTATTTCAATTTCATATTCAAATTCAATACTTGAATTTCTATTTCAATTTCATATTCAAATTCAATACTTGAATTTCTATTTCTATTCTATTATTCAATTTCTATTTCAATTCTTCTTTGAAATTCTATATTTCAAATTCATTTATTCAAATTCCTTTATTCCTCTATTCACATTCCTTTATGAATTTCTATATTCAAATTCCATATTCAATTCTTTTTGAATTCTCGATTCAAATTCTATATTCAATTCTGTTTGAGTTCTCTATATTCAAATTTCTATATTTAATTTCTCTATTCAAATCCCGTTTGAATTTCTATATTCAAACTCCGTCCAAATTATATATCTGATTTCTATTTTTAAATTCACATTTGAAATTAAATATTCGAATTATCCAAGTGATAATTTTCCCCTTTTCATTTACAAGCACCCTCTTGTTTTCTTTTTAAAACAAGTCTCGATTTCGAATTTATTTTTAAATTTCTACTTTGGAAAAATAATTTTCCCTTTTCAATTTCACACTCGTATTTTCATTTCTGAAATATCCAATGATAATTATTTTCACTTCATCTATAAATTTTGTTTATAGAAGAACTATTTATAAACTTCGTTTATAAAGGAACTACTTGTTTTTATTTCAAAACAAGTTTATACTTCTATTCCATTCAAATTTCAAATTCCATTTAAAAATAGAATTTTCTCTTTAAACCTCAAATACTCTTTCCACGATATTTTAAATAAATTAACCCTTATCCTAGTGATATTTAAACACACAAAGCAACCAATTATTTATTTTTCTAACACATCATATATAACAATATATATGCAAACAAATAAACAAACAGATAATATATTTTTGAGGAATCCAGTTGGATTCCTCCAACCTGTTTTCCTGCATCCACAGATGTTAGCACATAAATAATACCCATTCTGCTTCGTGGTAGAATATCGTGGTATAGAAGGTCATCTACTAATCATAGCGTGGGGCGCATAGGGTAATCATCCGCTATGAAACTGCGGGCATCCGCTAATGAGACTGCGGGAATCAAACCAATCATCAACCCAATATATATATATATATATATAATAGCCTAAATAACTAATATATATAAAACAACCAGAAAAAAATCCAAACAAGCAGCAACAATTATTTTTAACGAATAAAAATAATTTTAAATAAAAGGTGAGTGAGATTTACTCACCGTGATTTTATTTTGCGCTTAAACCAAATTTCAATTTCCTTTTATCGATTTCCGAGTCTTCGAACTCCACACGGATGATTTCATTTGATTTCTCCTTGCCTAGGAAAAATCCGAACTTTATAAATTAATTACTGAATATCCTTACAAGGTTTAAACTAAAAATTAAATTCTAACTGAGATACTAATTTAATCTTAACCAATATAATGATTTAATTATAACCCATATATTAATTAAATCCTAACTGAAATAAATGATTTAATTCTATAAGAAAATATATTAACTAAACAAATTTTAGAATTTATTACCTTATATTATCGAATAACTCTTCTTCTCCAAGAACAAAAGAAACAGCAAACTCCTTTAGGCATTTTTAATATTATCGTCATCAAATCCCACATCCAATCCTTGTTGTACTCAGATTATCCCAATCGGCATCAGACTAGAAGAAACTGAACTCCACTTCAACATTTACCTATTAATTCACCACACAATTTCGTTCCCTCAAAATCACAGATCTGTATTCCCTAATACCCTGCTATCAAACTCCAAAAATACTCCTTATCCTGCAAAAACGAAGCACCAACTTCCAAGGATTATGAACCCTAGGTGTTCGTTACAGGGAAAACAGTAAATGAGCGATATCGAACTACCACATCGTACACAAAATCACCACCAAAACTTTGAACTCCTCATCGACTCTTCCTGGAATCGCACTGCCCACCCAGACTTCACACCAGTCATCTCGTTGACCTCGTGACAGTCCCCTTCTGAGAACCGTGACCTTGAATTTGAACCCCGACATCACTGACCTCGCCTCCGAACTCGAGCAGACATCCCCCTTTGAACCCCGAAATCACAGCCCTAGTTCGTTCCATCAGTCGACGTCCAAGTGATCGCGCCTGACTCTGGTGATTCAAACGTGATCGTTTGCGGATGTAAGGAAGGATGGAGCTTCCGATTTTGAAGGAGATTTCGATTTCGATTGGAAACGAATTCAGCCATTTTTATTTGACAGAGGCTTTGCGGTAAATGAATTCGAGGAATGGATAGACACGACTTGGCCTTGTTATTGGTATACTGTAAAAGAGGGGATGGCCATCGCGATTTATAGAGGAAGGATTACTTGGGTATCAAGGAGTTTAGAGTAGGTGGTTTACCGAGTAGGATTTACCTGAGGTAGCTTTTAACAGGGTAGGCTCTTCCTTTGTTTTTATTTATTTTATTTATTTTATATTTCGGGGTCCTGTAATTTAAATCATGAACCGCTATTCTAGCGTGCCGACCGATATTCCAATATAATAACCCTATTCTGAACTCAACAGTAAATATTTTGAAATTTAATTTCAACACGTATACCATATTAAATTAATATAATATTAATTAAATTCGAAACCCACAAATTCTTTGATAATAAATTATTATTTATTATCGTATATATCAAATAAATATTCAAATATTTAAAATTAAACGACCAAAATCCTGGGTCGTTACACCATTTCATATTATTGACTCTAATTTCAACAAAAAGGATTAAACAATTTCTAATCAAACCAATTTCATCTAACTTTATCATCACAATCAAATAATCAATTCACATCACATACCATATACAATGAAATATTTTTACGGTGTATAAATTCTTCAACGCAATAATAAATTAATTTTAAATTAAAAAGAAATCTCACATCGATTGGTTTTCAGAAATCATTCATGTTCGAATTTGGCTGAATTTCCAAAGTGCTCGGTTTTGGTCTTGGTTAGTTCCATCGTCTAGATCCCGTTTTTATGATTCCAACGCAACTGAAATTTCTGATTTTCGTCGCTGTATGAAAAAGTTATGAATGTTTAAACTTTTAAAATCACTTAATTATTTAATTAAAAATTTTATTACACAATTACCCTTCATCTTCCTCGTCGTTCTTCACAGGAACCCATCGCCGACTCAAACACCCCAGAACGCACGCGCCACCAAGGACCCGGAGACCCATCAGACATCACCACGTCGAAGCCTTCGAGATGCCGCCCCCACGCCCTGAAACACTCCGAACTCGGTGGTGCCCTGGCCTCGAAAACCGCGCCCAAATGGCCAATGTTTGGCCTCGAAATTCGCAAAAAATACCACCGGAAACTCGATCTTATCCGTATCGATTTAAAGGCCTTGGAATTTCCTTCAATTCGATATATAGTTTGTTGATTATCGTGTTCTGGATTTGGAGAAATTAGTGATTGAATTTGGACTGATTTCGGCCTTTGAAAATAACATACGGCGGCCTGGGTATTTGAAGCGACCCGTAACTTCCCCATCTCCGAAGAGAAGAGAAAGAACGAATTACCATGAGAACACGACAAAATAGAACGCAGACGGAAGAACATTTCATTGCTATTACAACAATCCCATCAGATACAAGAACATACAGAGTATAAATGAATATTATACATTCGATAGATGTCAGAGATTACAATAAATTACATAGCAGCGGAAAAACAATATAAAACACAACTGAAAGTAATACACGGATACAGAGCTTTCCGAGCACCATTCCAGCTGTAAATCAGGATCCTGTGAATATAAATCTGCATAACCAAAACTACTAGCTGCCCGTGTGGAAATAGGGGCACCCAGAGTTTAGGTTAAAACAAGAAACTCCAGGTCAGTCATGTGACTGGTGTGAGAACTAAAATAGTTATTTAAAACTTTACTTAAAAGAGAGTAATTCAAGGGACCACGCCGTATAACACGGAACGGGTTTTCTCCCAAGAATACCAGGGCATAGAATAAACAACGCAATGCTTTTTTGAAAAATGAAGCTATTATAAGACCCAGGTCCCATCACACAATGCAACGCAAGCCGGAGGATAGGGTTTTCCCTTATAATAGCCAAACATGCTTGGTACGTTTAAAACAAAGCATTTGATACTATAATAAGTGTATAGTGTCAAAACAATTTCAATCATAAATATAAATCATAGACGGCATGGGTACCATATATCATGTCGCCATACTAGTTCTACAATTAAAACCGAGATACACGTATTGGAAATTGGATTTCCGTCATGAGTCAAGGCAAGGGGCAAGCTCCTCTCCGCTTCAAGACACTCTAGCAAATGTCTCAGGACTACACACTCTGGGTAACCTCTGGATGCTTCAGGGCCGGTCCTCTCTTACGTTTGAGGATTAATTATGCCTGAACACACGTTTCCCGGTCCTTACAGACCTAAAATCGAGGCGCCTCATCCAACAACCACATAGGTGAAAAGTATATAAATGTCAGGGCTGGTAAGTCACTGACACCACCAAAGCTAGAAAGAAACGTCGTTCTCTCCCTGCAGTCCTTATCCCGTTTTTAACTCATACCGAGGTGTGAGGCTCGCGAATTCACGTTATACACAAAGCTGCCACGTATGTCGTGCTTTGATCATCAACCACAAGACTTTGCTTTTCAACAGAAGCCTTGATCCATGCAACTCAGCATGCCACACAGGCAATTCATGCCATGCGATTGATATCTATCGATATATAACCTCTAAGCTCGTATGTCTCAGAGAAGGGCGTTAAACAAGAGAATAAATTCTCCGCCGCCAAACAGATATATATTTAACAGAAATCAATCAACACTGAATAAAACCCAATGTCAGACACACAATCCATTTACAAGTTCGTTCTGGGTCTGAACGAAACCGGAGGCACTTTCCTCGCATATCCATCGATCTCCAGGTACGTCTGGACGACCACCAACTGATTCCCTCATCTTGGGTGTACAGCCCAATCAAGATCATCAGTAATCACCCAAACGATGTGAAGACTTCCGGTCTTCGACCACCGTCTTCATCTTCGACATATCGTCGAATCGGTTATTCAGAATGGGTATAAACCCGGCCTTTCCGAACAACCCGCGTATATTAAAACAAATGTTACACAAACACAACATACGCCTCATTCCAATTCATCAGTCACTAACCGTAAATCAGCAAGAGAACAATTTCCCACCTATTAACCCCGAAGGCCGAAACCAACATCAGGTCAATACCCAGGAAACCATTCTTCTTAACTAACCTACAGCTAGTTTCTAAATTTCACATTCTTAGGGAAAGGTTCCCATTAATTTTATCCAAGATAAATTCTTTAAAATTTATTCTTGAATCTTCCTTTAGATGTCATTTCAAACCAAATTATGGTTTTCCAAACTAGTCGAGATTAGCGAACCGCACTGAAGTAATTATTTATTTTATTTCCCAATTCCAACCTATTCATCCCATGAAGCAAAACTGGTAATACTTCATATCTAACACCACGGTGTTATCGGTAAAATTAGTTACCATTTCACGTTCAAATCTAATTAAAGATTTAACTATCGCTTGGAGCAAAACTGGTGATACTCCATTCTCGCTTATTTTCCAAATTTGATAATTTAGATTATCAATTCACATTTCAATCTAATTGCAGATTCATTAAAACTCCTTTTACTGGGTTAAAGAACTAATGTCATTTAAAACATAGTTCACGACAAACCCAAATCACATTCTATTTATTTATCGGGTTAAAGAACTAGTGTTATTTAAAACACCGTTCACGATAAACCCACAAATCAATTCTATTTAAAACCCATTTCAAATCCAATTTATTTATTTAAAAATAAATGGATTTTAATTTTAGTTCAAAACTAGTTCATTTCGATAAAAATCTATTTTTATCTTTTCAAATATGGAGTTTTTCATCCCAATTTTTCCCAAATCATTTCTTATGATTTTACACAAATTATTGATATTTTTAATAATTTTATTAAGGCCCGTACAGTCGATTTCCATCAACGGCCATCAAACTGCACTTACAGCGACCTTTTCCAAATTTGATTTGGATGTATCTCCAAATCCAACCGTTAGATTTTGAATTTCTAATATTCGTTAGGAAGATCTTTTCGATACGAACCCAACGGTTCCGGTTTTAGGAGAATCCGACGGTCAGATCTCCCGTAATGTCCGTTCGAAATTAATGGTTGAAATTCACGAACTACCGCGGCGCAGCGCGTTCTATTCAGGCCATTATATTATATATAATATATATTTCATCGATTTCTATTTAAAACGAATTTTATAAATCGTTTTAAATTCGTTTCAAAAACAATTTCAACTTCCATTTCAAATTCAAATCAAAATTGAATTTTTCCTTATAAATTCGTTTTAAAATTCATTTCTATTCAATTCAAATTTCAATTCAATTTGAATTCATTTCAATTCGTTTTCAATTCAATTCGAATTCGTTTTCAATTCAATTCGAATTCGTTTTCAATTCAATTCGAATTCGTTTTCAATTCAATTCGAATTCGTTTTCAATTCAATTCAAATTGGTTTTCTATTCGATTCAATTCAAATTTAAAAACGAATATACTCGATATAAATATCGTTCGCGTCAAAATAGCGTATCTCTAATCAATACGGCTTTATATATTTCAATAATTCCTTTATTCTATTCGACAAATGAATCTATATTTTTGTCAACGCATGACTAATCTCAACGAATGAGTACTGTCCACGCATGAACCTTTATTTTATAATATTCTTTATTTTTCCAATTGGAATGAGGCCCAATCAATTACCATATAAAGTTAATTATACGGATTCCATACAACACATGTATATAATAGCAACGATAAATAATCAACCATCATCCAAAGTGCACTACACTGTATAAGCATCAAATATAGATATATAACGCTTATAACAGCCTGTCAATCAATCGATCGACATACAACTAATTATTGGGATTAGTGTATGTCGTATTTTATCCCAATACCCGTGTGGGGTTTCAAATCAACAAACACAGATTTTATTTGTGCAGTTGGGCGATGTGTAAAATTTATCGACCCAATCAATATCAGTCAAATCAGTGTATATAAACAAATCGGCCGATTTGTTTATAAATATTTATTTATTCACTTTCACGTTAAAATTTATATTTTTAACGATAAAATATTTTTAACTATATAAATATTTTATTTCCTTTCAACACATGAATATATTTCATTATCTATTTCACATCAATTTCACAAACACATTTCACAATACATCAATCAAACAAACAAGCCATCCATGGTCTGTGGATGACGGGTGTCGGGTGCTACTAAACACCGTCTGCATCCTAGTATATATATAACTAGAAAAAGGAGATTGAATAGTGAGAAATTCTCACCGATAGCTATCCCAACTTCATGACACTTCCTTTATAGAAATCATCGCCGTTCTCGCCTTTCATCACTTTCGTTGCCCGTAGTCACTACATATATAAAAAAAATCACATTTTTATATACTGATGTCTTTAAAATAAAAATCACATTTTTATTTGTTCACTTTCAATTTAAAAATCATATTTTTATAATCACTTCATATATTTAAAAATCGAATTTTTACATCGCTATTCAATATATAAAAATCGAATTTTTACTTTGCTATTCAATATATAAAGATTTCGCCTTTTCTATCTATAGATTTCGCCTTTACTATCTATACAATATAAAACTATATTTCTAAACTTTCTATATTATAAAAATCATATTTTTATTTCAATACATATATTAAAAAAACACTTCTTAGCAAATCTAAAAATCGGTTCTTTATTTAAATAAAAATCCAATCTTTTTAACGTTGGAAATTAAATCTTTTCTTCATTAACACTTTATAAAAATCCCGCCTTTTTATCATTAAACATCACTGAAAATCTTTAAATAAACAACTGAAAATAAATAAAATAAAAAGCTTACAGTGGGAAGGAGGAGGGGGGCTGTTGCAGTGAAGGGAGGAGGCGGGGGAGGCTGCCCTCAGTGAAGGGGAGGGAGGAGAAGGAAGCGCAGGGACTGGTGGGTGCGGAGGTGGTTCAGGGCGAGGTCGGCGGTGGTCAAGGAAGGGTGGCGGCGCGGGTTTGCTACGGGTGTGGGTGGTTTAAAGGGGAAAGAGAAGCGGAGGAAGAAGGGGAAGGAGGGAGGTAAGGGAAGGCGGCGGTGGTTGGGGGCCCCCCTGGCGGCGTCGCGATGGTCGATTGGGGGGGGGGGCTGCGCCTTCTACTTCTTTCTTCTTCTTTTTTTGATTTCTGAATGAATGCAAAACGAGAAAGGGGGGCAGAACGAATAAAGGGAAGAGGAGAGAGGGTTTTTTAAATTTTTAATTATTTAATTATTTAACTTTAAAAAGTTGACTTTTACATACGACCTCTAAACGAGGCCCACCGCCTGTCGGCCATAGCTATTTACCCCCATTCCGAACACAATGGGATATGTATCGTAGGCTGATTCGATCGTTACTATCAGTTTCCGTTAAAATCAACACATAACTCTATATATTGATTTTGAACGCGCATTTCAATTTACCGGGGTCACATACGAACTCTAAAAATTCCAGAAAAATATTTTCTAGCTTCGTATTGACGATATGGTCCTAACAAAACCAGTTTCATTGAATTCTGAGACCGTTGGAAAAATGGTCAATTTCCAGTCGATTAAAATCAACTGAAACTGGTCAAACGCGTTTTCCTTTGCCACGCTCACATATTGATTTAGAAAATTATGAAATTTGGAATCTAGCAATAACTTGACATCACGGACCCAACAAAAGTGGTTTCGTCGAAATCTGAGGTCGTTTGCAAAATTTCCATTTTTAAGGGCCAGAATTCCATAGCGACTATTCAGAATTTTCAACTGGACATATCTTTTGATTCCCGCTATGAAATTTTGATTTTTCGGATTCGTTGGAAAGATATTCTCAATTAGATCCTATTATTTTTGGTTTCACTAAAATCCGGATTGTTTTGCACGCAGTACATTCAATTGAAGTTTGAAATCGAATTATCGAACTACCGCGCCATTTTCAATTCTATATATAATTATATATAATTATTTATATTCTAACGACGACGAATATAATATATACGTTACATCCTATTCAAAATAAATTTCTCGTCGATATTATTTAAAATAATTCATTTTAAATGTTCGAAATTCGCTAAAATTGCCAAAATAAAATTTTTAAACTGGCCCAGATTTTCGGGTTGTTACAATCTCCCCCACTTAAAACTTTCCGCCCCCGAAAAGGAACAAAGTCGAAAGTGGTTTGATTAATCAACTCTACGTCCGATCTGGCTTCCATTCTCCAACTTTTCAGTTTCTGAGAATTTTCAAATTCTTCAAAAATTTGGCTAACACCCTAAATTTTCGAAAATTTTTGCCATAACCTCCCCTGCACCGGGAGCCACGGGAAAATCCCGAAATTGCCATACAGGCCTTTTAATCTCAAAAAGAAAAAGAAAAAGCCAATCGGCTCATAAAATCATCATCACCCAAACAAAACAGTAAATTATAGTAAACATGTACCTATTTGTCGGGCAAACAAATTTTATTCTCTGCTCTAGCCTCCTTGCTATGACCTGTTCAATGTAGGTACATGTTTATGCATGCAAATGCTACCAATTTCAATACAATTTAATATTCGGTTTAATTTGGCTTAATGATTCAAAATTATCAAACAAATAAACAAACAACACAATCATCAATCAATTAGTGAATTAGAGTTTCAAATTCATAATTTGATACATATACAAAAATCATGTTTTTGATGCCAAATCACAACAAATAAATCCAGCTATATAAGTTTTGGTTCTCACACCAGTCTAATGGAAATATATAGATATCACACCTTCGAAACACGAACACAAATTCTGATGATGATCGATCAATTATCAGTACCATCTCCGGGTATCTAGAATGTGATTCTATATCTATCCAGTATATTAAAACTTCGAATATACGTTCATGACGCGTATATGCAAAACCTTTATATACTAGATTGTCCAAATCAATATGAATAAATTATTCAAATACGTATAAAGCGATTTAAATTTCAAAACAAAATTGTTTTCATTTGAAAAATATACTCTTCACACTCGTTCTAGGATACTAGTGATCCTATCTCTAACGAGTCATTCTAATTGGATATTGCTAATCCAATATATGATGAATTCTTTCGTATGGTTCTAATGTGTCTTGTTCTCGAGCTCTGTAAACCAAAGCTCTGATACCAAATGAAGCGACCCGTAACTTCCCCATCTCCGAAGAGAAGAGAAAGAACGAATTACCATGAGAACACGACAAAATAGAACGCAAACGGAAGAACATTTCATTGCTATTACAACAATCCCATCAGATACAAGAACATACAGAGTATAAATGAACACTATACATTCGATAGATGTCAGAGATTACAATAAATTACATAGCAACGGAAAAACAATATAAAACACAACTGAAAGTAATACACGGATACAGAGCTTTCCGAGCATCATTCCAGCTGTAAATCAAGATCCTGTGAATATAAATCTACAAAACCAAAACTACTAGCTGCCCATGTGGAAATAGGGGCACCCAGAGTTTAGGTTAAAATAATAAACTCCAGGTCAGTCATGTGACTGGTGTGAGAATTAAAACAGTTATTTAAAACTTTACTTTAAAAGAGAGTAATTCAAGGGACCACGCCGTATAACACGGAACGGGTTTTCTCCCAAGAATACCAGTGCATAGAATAAACAACGCAATTCTTTTTCGAAAAATGAAGCTATTATAAGACCCAGGTCCCATCACACAATGCAACGCAAGCCGGAGGATAGGGTTTTACCTTATAATAGCCAAACATGCTTGGTACGTTTAAAACAAAGCATTTGATACTATAATAAGTGTATAGTGTCAAAACAATTTCAATCATAAATATAAATCATAGGCGGCATGGGTACCATATATCATGTCGCCATACTAGTTCTACAATCAAAACCGAGATACACGTATTGGAAATTGGATTTCCGTCATGAGTCGAGGCAAGGGGCAAGCTCCTCTCCGCTTCGAGACACTCTAGCAAATGTCTCAGGACTACACACTCTGGGTAACCCCTGGATGCTTCAGGGCCGGTCCTCTCTTACGTTTGAGGATTAATTATGCCTGAACACACGTTTCCCGGTCCTTACAGATCTAAAATCGAGGCGCCTCATCCAACAACCACATAGGTGAAAAGTATATAAATGTCAGGGCTGGTAAGTCACCGACACCACCAAAGCTAGAAAGAAACGTCGTGCTCTCCCTGCAGTCCTTATCCCGTTTTTAACTCATACCGAGGTGTGAGGCTCGCGAATTCACGTTATACACAAAGCTGCCACGTAGGTCGTGCTTTGATCATCAACCATAAGACTTTGCTTTTCAACAGGAGCCTTGATCCATGCAACTCAGCATGCCACACAGGCAATTCATGCCATGCGATTGATATCTATCGATATATAACCTCTAAGCTCGTATGTCTCAGAGAAGGGCGTTAAGCAAGAGAATAAATTCTCCGCCGCCAAACAGAAATATATTTAACAGAAATCAATCAACACAGAATAAAACCCAATGTCAGACACACAATCCATTTACAAGTTCGTTCTGGGTCTGAACGAAACCGGAGGCACTTTCCTCACATATCCATCGATCTCCAGGTACGTCTGGACGACCACCAACTGATTCCCTCATCTTGGGTGTACAGCCCAATCAAGATCATCAGTAATCACCCAAACGATGTGAAGACTTCCGGTCTTCGACCACCGTCTTCATCTTCGACATATCGTCGAATCGGTTATTCAGAATGGGTATAAACCCGGCCTTTCCGAACAACCCGCGTATATTAAAACAAATGTTACACAAACGCAACATACGCCTCATTCCAATTCATCAGTCACTAACCGTAAATCAGCAAGAGAACAATTTCCCACCTATTAACCCCGAAGGCCGAAACCAACATCAGGTCAATACCCAGGAAACCATTCTTCTTAACTAACCTACAGCTAGTTTCTAAATTTCACATTCTTAGGGAAAGGTTCCCATTAATTTTATCCAAGATAAATTCTTTAAAATTTATTCTTGAATCTTCCTTTAGATGTCATTTCAAACCAAATTATGGTTTTCCAAACTAGTCGAGATTAGCGAACCGCACCGAAGTAATTATTTATTTTATTTCCCAATCCCAACCTATTCATCCCATGAAGCAAAACTGGTAATACTTCATATCTAACACCACGGTGTTATCGGTAAAATTAATTACCATTTCACGTTCAAATCTAATTAAAGATTTAACTATCGCTTGGAGCAAAACTGGTGATACTCCATTCTCGCTTATTTTCCAAATTTGATAATTTAGATTATCAATTCAAATTTCAATCTAATTGCAGATTCATTAAAACTCATTTTACTGGGTTAAAGAACTAATGTCATTTAAAACATAGTTCACGACAAACCCAAATCACATTCTATTTATTTATCGGGTTAAAGAACTAGTGTTATTTAAAACACCGTTCACGATAAACCCACAAATCAATTCTATTTAAAACCCATTTCAAATCCAATTTATTTATTCAAAAATAAATGGATTTTAATTTTAGTTCAAAACTAGTTCATTTCGATAAAAATCTATTTTTATCTTTTCAAATATGGAGTTTTTCATCCCAATTTTTCCCAAATCATTTCTTATGATTTTACACAAATTATTGATATTTTTAATAATTTTATTAAGGCCTGTACAGTCGATTTCCATCAACGGCCATCGAACTGCACTTACAACGACCTTTTCCAAATTTGATTTGGACGTATCTCCAAATCCAACCGTTAGATTTTGAATTTCTAATATTCGTTAGGTAGCTCTTTTCGATACAAACCCAACGGTTCCGGTTTTAGGAGAATCCGACGGTCGGATCTCCCGTAATGTCCGTTCGAAATTAATGGTCGAAATTCACGAACTACCGCGGCACGGCGCGTTCTATTCAGGCCATTATATTATATATATAATATATATAATATATATTTCGTCGATTTCTATTTAAAACGAATTTTATAAATTGTTTTAAATTCGTATCAAAAACAATTTCAACTTCCATTTCAAATTCAAATCAAAATTGAATTTTTCCTTATAAATTCGTTTTAAAATTCATTTCTATTCAATTCAAATTTCAATTCAATTTGAATTCATTTCAATTCGTTTTCAATTCAATTCGAATTCGTTTTCAATTCAATTCGAATTCGTTTTCAATTCAATTCGAATTCGTTTTCAATTCAATTCGAATTCGTTTTCAATTCAATTCAAATTGGTTTTCTATTCGATTCAATTCAAATTTAAAAACGAATATACTCGATATAAATATCGTTCGCGTCAAAATAGCGCATCTCTAATCAATACGGCTTTATATATTTCAATAATTCCTTTATTCTATTCGACAAATGAATCTATATTTTTGTCAACGCATGACTAATCTCAACGAATGAGTACTGTCCACGCATGAACCTTTATTTTATAATATTCTTTATTTTTCCAATTGGAATGAGGCCCAATCAATTACCATATAAAGTTAATTATATGGATTCCATACAACACATGTATATAATAGCAACGATAAATAATCAACCATCATCCAAAGTGCACTACACTGTATAAGCATCAAATATAGATATATAACGCTTATAACAGCCTGTCAATCAATCGATCGACATACAACTAATTATTGGGATTAGTGTATGCCGTATTTTATCACAATACCCGTGTGGGGTTTCAAATCTACAAACACAGATTTTATTTGTGCAGTTGGGCGATGTGTAAAATTTATCGACCCAATCAATATCAGTCAAATCAGTGTATATAAACAAATCGGCCGATTTGTTTATAAATATTTATTTATTCACTTTCACGTTAAAATTTATATTTTTAACGATAAAATATTTTTAACTATATAAATATTTTATTTCCTTTCAACACATGAATATATTTCATTATCTATTTCACATCAATTTCACAAACACATATCACAATACATCAATCAAACAAACAAGCCATCCATGGTCTGTGGATGACGGGTGTCGGGTGCTACTAAACACCGTCTGCATCCTAGTATATATATAACTAGAAAAAGGAGATTGAAGAGTGAGAAATTCTCACCGATAGCTATCCCAACTTCACGACACTTCCTTTATAGAAATCATCGCCGTTCTCGCCTTTCATCACTTTCGTTGCCCGTAGTCACTACATATATAAAAAAAATCACATTTTTATATACTGATGTCTTTAAAATAAAAATCACATTTTTATTTGTTCACTTTCAATTTAAAAATCATATTTTTATAATCACTTCATATATTTAAAAATCGAATTTTTACATCGCTATTCAATTAAAAATCGAATTTTTACTTTGCTATTCAATATATAAAGATTTCGCCTTTTCTATCTATAGATTTCGCCTTTACTATCTATACAATATAAAACTATATTTCTAAACTTTCTATATTATAAAAATCATATTTTTATTTCAATACATATATTAAAAAAACACTTCTTAGCAAATCTAAAAATCGGTTCTTTATTTAAATAAAAATCCAATCTTTTTAACGTTGGAAATTAAATCTTTTCTTCATTAACACTTTATAAAAATCCCGCCTTTTTATCATTAAACATCACTGAAAATCTTTAAATAAACAACTGAAAATAAATAAAATAAAAAGCTTACAGTGGGAAGGAGGAGGGGGGTTGTTGCAGTGAAGGGAGGAGGCGGGGGAGGCTGCGCTCGGTGAAGGGGAGGGAGGAGGCGGGAAAGGCTGCGCTCAGTGAATGGGAGGGAGGAGAAGGAGGCGCAGGGACTAGTGGGTGCGGAGGTGGTTCAGGGCGAGGTCGGTGGTGGTCAAGGCAGGGTGGCGGCGCGGGTTTGCTCCGGGTGTGGGCGGTTTAATGGGGAAAGAGAAGCGGAGGAAGAAGGGGAAGGAGGGAGGTAAGGGAAGGCGGCGGTGGTTGGGGGCCCCCCGGCGGCGTCGCGATGGTCGATTGGGGGCGGCTGCGCCTTCTTCTTTCTTTTTTTATTTATTTTGATTTCTAAACGAATGCAAAACGAGAAAGGGGGGGCCAGAACGAATAAAGGGAAGAGGAGAGAGGGTTTTTTAAATTTTTAATTATTTAATTATTTAACTTTAAAAAGCTGACTTTTACATACGACCTCTAAACGAGGCCCACCGCCTGTCGTCCATAGCTATTTACCCCCATTCCGAACACAATGGGATATGTATCGTAGGCTGATTCGATCGTTACTATCAGTTTCCGTTAAAATCAACACATAACTCTATATATTGATTTTGAACACGCATTTCAATTTACCGGGGTCACATACGAACTCTAAAAATTCCAGAAAAATATTTTCTAGCTTCGTATTGACGATACGGTCCTAACAAAACTAGTTTCGTCGAATTCTGAGACCGTTGGAAAAATGGCCAATTTCCAGTCGATTAAAATCAACTGAAACTGGTCAAACGCGTTTTCCTTTGTCACGCTCACATATTGATTCAGAAAATTATGAAATTTGGAATCTAGCAATAACTTGACATCACGGACCCAACAAAAGTGGTTTCGTCGAAATCCGAGGTCATTTGCAAAATTTCCATTTTTAAGGGCCTGAATTCCATAGCGACTATTCAGAATTTTCAACTGGACATATCTTTTGATTCCCGCTATGAAATTTTGATTTTTCGGATTCGTTGGAAAGATATTCTCAATTAGATCCTATTATTTTTGGTTTCACTAAAATCTGGATTGTTTTGCACCCGGTACATTCAATTGAAGTTTGAAATCGAATTATCAAACTACCGCGCCATTTTCAATTCTATATATAATTATTCATATTCTAACGACGACGCATATAATATATACGTCACATCCTGTTCAAAATAAATTTCTCGTTGATATTATTTAAAATAATTCATTTTAAATGTTCGAAATTCGCTAAAATTGCCAAAATAAAAATTTTAAACTGGCCCAGATTTTCGGGTTGTTACAATATTGGGGAAAATAGGGTTTCGTATTGAGGCCATATTTCAACAGTATTTATAGGCGTATTTTTATTTATTTTATTTTATTTTATTTGAATTCAATTCATATATAACTCTTAACTTCAAATCAAACCCAACAAGTGTCGCCCCTAGCTAATAACCCCCGTCCCGGACACAATGGAACATGTTTCGTAACCCAGTTCGGCTGTTACGATATGTTTTTCTTTAAATTTAATTATAAATCATTTAATTATTAAATTCAAACTTACATTTTAAATTAACGGGGCCACATACTGTCTCTAGAAATTATAGAAAAATTATTTCTAGCTATGATACGGTTCTAACGAGACTAATTTCATCAAATTATGCGACTGTTTGAAAAATGGCCTTTTTCTAGTCGATTAAAATTGACCGAAACTGACAAAACACGTTTTCCTTTGCCATGCTCACATATTAATTCGAAAAATTATGAAAATTGAAACTTAGCAATAATTTGACATTCCGGTTCCAACAAAAGTGGTTTCGTCGAAAACCGAGGTCATTTGAAAAATGACAATTTTTAAGGCCAATTTATTTAATATTAAAAATACATTTTTAAACAAATGAATTCCGAAACTCAAAATATATAAGTGTTTACTGTTTTTCAATGCTGAAACGTCATTCCGAACTCAATGGAAGTGGTTTCGAGTCGAAGTTCCTTCATATGTGAAAATTGGTCTTTCGGGCCCTATATAATATATATAAAAGTTCTACAGCGACCTTCCTAAAAATTGAATTGGCCATAACTTTTGATTTTTAAAACGAAATTTCAGTTTTTCAGATTCGTTGGAAAGATATGATTAAACAGATTTAAATATTTCTGGTTTCACTCAATTCTGATTTATTTTGAATCCTGTACAGTCAGTCAAAGTTCAAATTCAAATTTTCAAACTGCAACGCTATTTTAAACTCCTTTTATAATTAAATTAAATTTATTCGTTTTAAAATAAATTTTTAGTCGTTATTATTTTAAATAAACAATTTTAAATATTAAAATCCATTAAAATTTCTAAAATAAAAAATTTAAATTGGCCCCAAAATTCCGGGTCGTTACAATCGCCCCCACTTAAAATATTTTCGTCCTCGAAAAGGAACGAAGCTAAGAGTTGTTTAATTAACTCAAACAAATTTTTATTTATTTAATTAGTTAATTTTGTTTAAATTAAATTATCATTCTAATATTTTAATTAGTGAAACTAATTATCAGACATCACAACCAGCAATCAATTAGGTGATTAACTTTTCAAATATATATAACTTTTATATATATAATCAAAAATCATATTTTTAGTGCAAATCACAGCAATGTGTACTAACTAAGTTTTGGTTCTCATACCAGTCAATGGAAATATATAGATATACCACTTTCGCTACTCGAACATAAATACTGGTGATGGAGCTCCATCATCAGAATCATCTCTGGGCGGCTAGAGTGTGATTCTATATCTATCCAGTATATTAAAAATTCGAATATCCGTTAATTACTCGTATATTCGAAATCTTTATATACTCGATTGTCCACATTAAAATATAATATACTCAAATACGTATATTTAGATAAAATTTTCAAAACTAAATTCGTTTTTATTTTTAAAGAAAATAATACTCTTCACACTCGTTCTAGGATACTACTGATCCCATCTCAAACGAGTTATTCTTATTGGATATTACTAATCCAATCTCTGATGAATTCTTTCATTCGGTTCTAATGTGTCTTGTTCTCGAGCTCTGTAAACCTGGCTTTGATACCAACTGAAACGACCCAAACTTCCCAGTAAAGGAAAGACTGGATTGCTTTGAGAACAACACACATCAGAACACAACTGAAGAACATTTTATTGTTGATTACAACAATTACATCGGAGTACAAGAATATAATAGAGTATGAATACATATTACACAATAGAAATACAATAATATCAGAGATTTAAATTACATTCAAATAGCAGCGGAAAAATATTACAATATACAACTGAAAGGAATACACGAATACAGAGCTTTCCGAATACCGCTTCAGCTGTAAACCAGGATCCTGTACATATCTGCAAAAAGCTACTCGACTGCCCGTGTGGAAAATATGGGCACCCGAGTTTGCCAGTGAAACAAACTACAGGTCAGTCATGGGACTGGTATGAGAAATCTAACTTAACTTATCTAATAATGAGGCTAATCACAGGACCACGCCGCTAACGCGGAACGGGTTTACTCCATTGGATTGCCAGTGCATAAAATAAAGTAAATCATTTAAACAACGCAATGCTTTTTAGAAAAATGAAACCATTATAAGACTCATGTCCCATCACACAATGCAACACAAACCGGAGGATAGATTTTTACCTTATAATGGTCAAAAATGCTTGATACGATAAAACGGATTTAATACTAGTGTGTATACCTATGAGTATATATATTTCAAAAACAATTTCAATCATAATGTATTAATCATAGACGGCATAGTACCCCATCCTACTATGTCGCCGTACTAGTTCTACAATCAAAACTGCAAGGTCGTATTGGAAATTGGTTTTCCATCATGAGTCGAGGCTAGGGGCAAGCTCCTCTCCGATTCGAGACACTCTAGCAAATGCCTCAGGATCCCCCGCAGTGAACCCTTGGATCTTCAGGGTCGGTCCCCGCCTATCGGCAGTGGATTGGTTATGCCTGAACACACGTTTCCCGGTTCCTTTGAACCTATAATATGACCACTATCGGCCTATAAAATCCGAGGCGCCTCAAAATCCATCATCCACGTAAGTAAAATGCCAGGCCGTGTCAAAGCACTGACACTACCACTAGCTAGAAAGAAACATGTGCACTCCTTGCAGTCCATATCCCGTTTTTGATTCATACTGGGGTGTGAGGCTCGCGAAGTCACGATATACACAAAGCTATGCCGTAATAGGCTATGCTTTGATCATCCCACAAGGCCTTGCTTTTCAACAAAAGCCTTGATCAATTGCATCTTGGCGTGCCACATTGACAATTCACGCCATGCGATCAATCACAATTAATATATACCAGGGTGTTAAGTAGAGAATAAATCCTCCACCACCAAACAGACATACATTAACAGAAATCGATTTAATTCACATGGAATGAAATCCAATGTCAGATACACATCCATTTACTAGCTTATGCTCTGGGTCTGAGCGAAAACCAAATCCGAACAAATCAACAATAGTCCGGACGGCCACCACTGAAGCCCCTTCAAGGTAGCTACTCCCGTCAGGGTCTCTGTAGCAACACATCCATTCGATGTGAAGATCGTCGGTCTTCAACCACCGTCTTCATCTTCGACTCTTCATCATCATAGTAATTACTCAAAATGGGTTAAACCCGGTCTTTCCGATTAACTAGCGTATTTTATAATGAAAAATCAAGTACTATAAAAGCACACCCAACGTCTCATTCCGATTCAGAATATCCTTTTAAATAAAATACTCACATTATCTTATCAAAGATAAGTTCTTCAAATTTATTCTTAAATTTTAAAGATTTATTAAACCCCCCCCCCCCAGTTTGGTTTCAAAAACAAAAATCATTATTCAATGATTATTTAAATTTAAGAAATTTATCTTATCTTTAACTGAGTTAAAGAACTAATGTCATTTAAAACATTGTTCACGGTAAACCCAAAATCATCTTCCATAAAATATGGAATCTTCCTAGAAATCAAATCAATATATAATCGTTATAAATTTCTGTATCCGACCAATAATATAAATGGAATAACGGTAAAGCCTCTTAAATTCCATATATAGTATCGGTCTTCTTTTACAGAAGCTTATCCTGGTTATTATCAACTCGAATTCCATTCAATTCCCATTTTAATATATTAAATTGAAAACTTTACTTTTGGAAAATTCCCATCTTAATAAAAGATTTATAAATTCCAAATCATACTTTCGCTGTCAGTTGGGTCAAAGAACAAATGTCGCTTAGAAACACAGTTCACAATAAACCCGACTCACATTTCATCTTATTTCAATTACTAAATGAAAACTTTAATAATCTAAATTAAAAGATTATTCTTCCCATATGGGGTTTAAGAACAGTGTTATTTAAGACACTATTCACGACAAACCCAAAATCCCATTTAATTTAATTTAACTTCAATTACATCTTAACAAAATGGAAAACTCATTAAATCTAAATTTTATGATTTATTCTGGTTAATAACTAGTTTATTTCAATAAAAATATATTTTCCCAAAATATATTCTTTTTCTAAAATATTCTTTTAAAAATATATTCTCTAAAATATTTTTTCCTAGAATATTCTTTATTGGAATGTGACTCAACCGACAACCATATAATTTGTATGGAATCAACAATCATGATAAATAATTATCAAACATCCAAATGACGACCAAAGTGGAATCTATAACTGTGTGAGCATTAAAGTAAATAACTGACGCTCATCACAGACTGTCAATCCATCGATTGACAGATAACTAAATATTGGGATTAGTGTGTATCCAATATCATCCCAATACCCGTGTGGGGTTTCATCCATCAAGCAATAATAATTCATTTATGCACTTGGGCGATGTGTGAAAATTATCATCCCAATCACATAAACAAGTCGGGTAACTTGTAAATGGGAGTGTAATATTCAATTTTGAATACACGACATTTATCTTTAGTACATCGAATACTTCTATATATCAACCATATATTTCAAACCATCTCTAATATCATATTTAAATGATTAATTCTTCTCAATGAAACTATTTTACATTGAAAAATGTATTTTCTAATGTTCACTCTTGTTATTGAAATCAAATGGCCATAAAGCCATGATTTCAATTCTACTTATTTTATTTCATTCTTTTATTACATTGAAAAATGTAGTGTTTTGTCCAATCTCTTATGACGTTGAAAAATGTAATTTTTCCTGTCATTCTTTAATTACATAGAAAATTAATATATATTTTTTAAAATCTATTCTATTTATTTGTCTCTATTTTAACATTAAAAATGTGACATTTACATCTATTCTTTTCATTACATATATAATGGCAATAAAAATGTAGCTTTAGAATCTATGCTTCTATTTACATCTAGAATGTAAAAATATAACTTTAATTCTAATCTTTTTATTGAATAATAGAATAAGAATGAAAATGCCACTTTTTATTTAATTTACATTTTCTAAACAAAAATGTCCTTCTTATTCTAATTTACATAAAAATGTAATTCTTTAACTTTATTCTTTAATTACATAGAAAAATGTAATTTTCTATTTAATCTTTTATTTACATTGAAAAATGTAAATTCTTTACTTCCTTTTATTTACATGGGAAAAATGTAAATTCTTTAATTCCTTTTATATAGACAAAAATGTTCATTTCTAACTCATTCTTTCTAATGTATAAAAATATACATTCTTAACTCATTCCTTTAAAATGTATACAAACATACATTTCTAATTCATTTCAAAAGTAACGGATTTTAATCCAATAAACATTTTATAACAAAAATGTTATTTTATGTCTAGTGTAACATTTCATAACTGAAATGTTATTTTGTCCTTAATAATCTAATTAACAAAAATGTAAATTTTTGTTTATAAACTTTTAATGCAAACCAAAATGTGAATTCTGTTTATAAGCTTTTAATGCAGACAAAAATGTAAATTTTGTTTATAAACTTTTAACGTAAACAAAAGTGTTAATTCTGTTTAACAAAAGGGATTATTTCTAGTGCGACAAAATTATAATAGAAATGCAATATTAAATTTTGATTCTTTTTATTGAACAATATTTCAATAAAGATACAATCTTTATTTCATAATCCTTTCGTCGTAACCAAATAAAAATAAAAATATAATTTGTTCATACTAATCCTTTCAACGTACTCCAAATTTTCATTAAAAATGTCATATTAAATGTACAATCTTTTTATTGAAAACAATGAACAATAAAGATATAATCTTTCACGAAGCTTCTTTTTATTGAAAACTATTTTTACATAAAAATGTACTCTTTTATTTTCATCCTTTTTAATGAAACAATTTCATATTAAAAATGTATTCTTTTAAATCCATCCTTCTTAATGTGGCAAAAATCTCTATTTTTGTCTAACTCTTTTTAGTGAACAAAAATGTCTATTTTTACTTCATTCCTTCAAAGTGTCAAAATAAATGCTTTTAATTCATTCTTTTTAAATGATCGAAACTGAATATATTTCTAGTTCTACACTTTTATTGTATTCAATATGACAATAAAAACAAAATTTCTAATTAAACATTTTTAACAAAATTAACATGTTTATTTAAATTAAACATGTTTGACGAAATTGACATCTTTGTTCTACTATGCCATGTTTAACAAGATTAGCATTTCATTCTAATTAGACATGCTGACCAAAATTAACATGTTTATTTTAATTAAACATTCCTTACAAAAGTGACATGTTCAATATAGATAAACTTTTCTAACTAAAATGTTATTTCAATTACATGACAAACTTCTAACAAAATGTCATCTCCATTTCTAAAATCTAATTTGACAAAAATGTCATTTTCATTTCTATAATCAAGTTTTGACAAAGATGTCATTTTCATTTCTAACATTACATTTTTATCCAATGTAACATTTTATACTAAAATGTTGTTTTTATTCTAACTAAACGTTTTTAACAAAATGTTATTTTTATCTAACGTACATTTCCAACAAAAATGTTTATTTTTGTCTAATGTATATTTTTAACAAAAATTATGTTTTCATACTAGCATGCCAATATTTACATAAAAGATATTTTTACTAACATGCTAATTCTAACCTAAGAGTCCATTTCATATTATTGACTCTAATTTCAACAAAAAGGATTAAACAATTTCTAATCAAACCAATTTCATCCAACTTTATCATCACAATCAAATAATCAATTCACATCACATACCATATACAATGAAATATTTTTACGGTGTATAAATTCTTCAACGCAATAATAAATTAATTTTAAATTAAAAAGAAATCTCACATCGATTGGTTTTCAGAAATCATTCATGTTCGAATTTGGCGGAATTTCCAAAGTGCTCGGTTTTGGTCCTGGTCAGTTCCATCATCTAGATCCCGTTTTTATGATTCCAACGCAACTGAAATTTCTAATTTTCGTCGCTGTATGAAAAAGTTATGAATGTTTAAACTTTTAAAATCACTTAATTATTTAATTAAAAATTTTATTACACAATTACCCTTCATCTTCCTCGTCGTTCTTCACAGGAACCCATCGCCGACTCAAACACCCCAGAAAGCATGCGCCACCAAGGACCCGGAGACCTATCAGACATCACCACGTTGAAGCCTTTGAGATGCCGCCCCCATGTCCTGAAACCCTCCGAACTCGGTGGTGCCCTGGCCTCGAAAACCGCGCCCGAACGGCCACTGTTTGACCTCGAAATTCACGAAAAATATCACCTGAAACTCGATCTTATCTGTATCGATTTAAAGGCCTTGGAATTTCCTTCAATTCGGTATATAGTTTGTTGATTATCGTGTTCTGGATTTGGAGAAATTAGTGATTGAATTTGGAGTGATTTCTGCCTTTGAAAATAACATACGGCGGCCTGGGTATTGGGGAAAATAGGGTTTCGTATTGAGGCCGTATTTCAACAGTATTTATAGGCGTATTTTAATTTATTTTATTTTATTTGAATTCAATTCATATATCACTCTTAACTTCAAATCAAACCCAACAAGTGTCGCCCCTAGCTAATAACTCCCGTCCCGGACACAATGGAACATGTTTCGTAACCCAGTTCGGCTGTTACGATATGTTTTTCTTTAAATTTAATTATAAATCATTTAATTATTAAACTCAAACTTACATTTTAAATTACCGGGGCCACATACTGTCTCTAAAAATTATAGAAAAATTATTTCTAGCTATGTTTTGACGATACGGTTCTAACGAGACTAATTTCGTCGAATTCTGAGACTGTTTGAAAAATGGCCTTTTTCTAGTTGATTAAAATTGACCAAAACTGGCAAAACACGTTTTCCTTTGCCACGCTCACATATTAATTCGAAAAATTATGAAAATTGAAACTTAGCAATAATTTGACATTCCGGTTCCAACAAGTGGTTTCGTCGAAAACCGAGGTCGTTTGAAAAATGACTATTTTTAAGGCCAATATATTTAATATTAAAAATACATTTTTAAACAAATGAATTTCGAAACTCAAAATATATAAGTGTTTACTGTTTTTCAATGCAGAAACGTCATTCCGAACTCAATGGAAGTGGTTTCGAGTCGAAGTTCTTTCATATGTGAAAAGTAGCCTTTCGGGCCCTATATAATATATATATAAATTCTACAGCGACCTTCCTAAAAATTGAATTGGCCATAACTTTTGATTTTTAAAACGAAATTTCAGTTTTTCAGATTCGTTTGAAAGATATGATTAAACAGATTTAAATATTTCTAGTTTCACTCAATTCTGGTTTATTTTGAATCCTGTACAGTCAGTCAAAGTTCAAATTCAAAATTTCAAACTACAGCGCTGTTTTAAACTCCTTTTATAATTAAATTAAATTTATTCGTTTTAAAATAAATTTTTAGTTGTTATTATTTTAATTAAAATATTTTAAATATTAAAATCCATTAAAATTTCTAAAATAAAAATTTTAAATTGGCCCCAAAATTCTGGGTCGTTACCATAAGCTAGTAAATGGATGCGTGTCTGACATTGGATTTCGTTCCATCTGAATTAAATCGATTTTTGTTAATGTATGTCTGTTTGGTGGTGGAGGATTTATTCTCTACTTAACACCCTAGTATATGTTAATAGTGATTGATCGCATGGCGTGAATTGTCAATGTGGCACGCCAAGATGCAATTGATCAAGGCTTTTGTTGAAAAGCAGGGCCTTGTGGGATGATCAAAGTATAGCCTATTACGGCTTAGCTTTGTGTATATCGTGACTTCGCGAGCCTCACACCCCGGTATGAGTCAAAAACGGGAGTAGGACTGCAGGGAGTGCACACGTTTCTTTCTAGCTAGTGGTAGTGTCAGTGCTTAAACTGGCTGGCATTTTACTTATGTGGATGATGGATTTTGAGGCGCCTCGGATTTTTATAGGCCATTAGTGGTCATACTATAGGTCCAAAGGGACCGGGAAGCGTGTGTTCAGGCATAATTAATCCACTACCCTTAGGTAGGGACCGACCCTGAAGATCCAAGGGTTCACTGCGGGGGATCCTGAGGCATTTGCTAGAGTGTCTCGAATCGGAGAGGAGCTTGCCCCTAGCCTCGACTCATGATGGAAATCCAATTTCCAATACGACCTTGCGGTTTTGATTGTAGAACTAGTATGGCGACATAGTAGGATGGGGTACTATGCCGTCTACGATTAATACATTATGATTGAAATTGTTTTTGAAATATATATATACCCATAGATATACACACTAATACTAAATCCGTTTTATCGTATCAAACATCTTTTGACCATTATAAGGTAAAACCTTATCCTCCGGTTTGCGTTGCATTGTGTGATGGGACTTGGGTCTTATAATGGTTTCATTTTTCTAAAAAGCATTGCGTTGTTTAACGATATACGTTATTTTATGCACTGGCAATCCAATGGAGTAAACCTGTTCCGCGTTAGCGGCGTGGTCCTGTGATTAGCCTTATTATTAGATAGTTAAGTTAAGATTTCTCATACCAGTTCCATAACTGACCTGTAGTTTGTTTCACTGGCAAACTCGGGTGCCCATATTTTCCACACGGGCAGTCGAGTAGCTTTTTGCAGATTTTTACAGGATCCTGGCTTACAGCTGAAGCGGTATTCGGAAAGCTCGGTATCCGTGTATTCCTTCCAGTTGTATATTTGTATTTTTTTTTCGCTGCTATTTAAATGTAATTTAAAACTCTAATATTATTGTATTTCTATTATGGAATAAGTATTCATACTCTGTTACATTCTTGTACTCTGATGTAATTGTTGTAATCAGCAATAAAATGTTCTTCAATTTATGCTCTGATGTGTGTTGTTCTCAAAGCAATTCAGGCTTTCCTTTACTGGGAAGTTTGGGTCCTCACAATAAAAGAAATATCTATTTGTTGAATAAATAGAAAAGGTAAAAGGAATATTTATTTAGAGAATAAATAGAATTATAAAAGAAATATTTATCTGGGAAGATAAATAGGATTGGAAGGAAATCCTGATAAGTGAATAAACGTTGTAGAAGGTAATCATAATAAGTGAATAAACGTTGTAGAAGGTAATCATTATAAGTGAATAAACGCTGTAAAAGGTAATCATTATAAGTGGATAAACGCTGTAGAAGGTAATCATTTTAAGTGGATAAACGCTGTAGAAGGTAATCATTATAAGTGAATAAACGTTGTTAAAAGGAAATCTTTATAATGCATATAAAGTTAACGAATAAGGGTAAATCGACAAGTGGAGTTAATTGAATATCAGTTATTCAATTAGAGTTATCGATTAGTTAAATCGAAGGAGTTATCGATTATAGTTTAATCGAAAAGAGTTATCGATTAGTTTAATCGAACCGAGTTATCGAATTTAGTTATTCGAAGGAGTTATCGAATTTAGTTATTCGAAGGAGTTATCGAATTTAGTTATTCGATGGAGTTAATCGATTTAAGTTAAATCAAAGGAGTTAATCAAATCTAGTTTATTCGAATAGAATTAAAGGAGTTGGACTCGTAAATTTTATCCGAAAGTTACGTAAGGAAGTGTTAAAGAGTTAAAGGATGAACTTACCCTATTTCGAGATTTGAAATGTTGTTCAATTAAGGTCTGAGAGGTAGTTATACCCCAACTTGATTGACTTTGTTTTAAATTTAGAAATGGGTAAGGTTCGAGAGTGACAGTGGTTAAGTGAATTTAGTAAATAAGTAAAGTGGTTTGAGTTGTCGTCGCGATGTTGATTTAAACATCTGTTTAAATCCAAGTAAAGAAGATTTGGAAATGTTTTCCAGTGTTAACGTATATTTTCTAAACGTAGAAAATAAGGAAATATATTGTAACATACCATCTTTCGTCCACTTCAAGCTGGTAATTAAACCAACTTGAGCCGTTCGAAATGACAGAATGTTATTAGCTTCTGAGGTAAATAGAATAGATCACAAAATCATAGACACAGAAAAACAGAATATCTCGCAACGGAATAAATAAATTATACAATAGTAGTTCATGAAGCTACTAAAAAATTCAAAACTTATACATAATATCAGAGTTACAAAATTTAATACAGCGGAAGTCTAAATACAAGAATTTCTAATACAAAGGAGAAATAGCCAGAATCAACAGGTAGAGGTGATATCTTCAATAGTCTCCAGCTTCAAAAGGTGAAATCTCAACACTGCAATACTCGATCTGACCCGAGCAATGATGCAAAACAAAACAACTCGGATCAGGACTAACATTCTCATGGAAGTAAATCAAATTAAATGAAATGTTCAATGAAATGCATCAGTAACTTAAAGGATGTTTGGGATCGCCATCCTCTAAGGATTCGTTTAACTAATATCATATAATATAATACGCTATTATAATTGTGTCTATGTTTAAATATAACATATTAAAATAGCGTAAGCGGGATTACATTTTTACCCTTACACTGTTTATAAACATTATCGTAAGCATTGCATATAAAACACCAGTAACGGTCGGTGGATAGGAATGTGCCGCTATACGACAACGTCAAATCAAAATCGTAGGGGCTCGATCAGGATAATATGACAAGGCACACGAGGAATGCCCAGAGTAGGAATATACTAGTTGCACGCCCGGACTGGTGGTAACGCATAGCCGCGACTACCGCCCACCTCGAACAACACTCCCAAATCACGGATGCGCATCAAATCAATAAAACTGAGGGACTATAGCAATAAAGGAAGAAGTGTTGCCGATGGAGGTAGCTAACCCCACCTGGTCCAGTATAGCCCTGTTTTAGTCATTTTAATTATGACCCGAAGGTCAAGGATATCCATTATCGTTCTCTATCTTCAAATCCAGTAATCGCATCCAAATCAACCTACTTCATTCTGGAACTCCACCACGTACACAGTTGTTAAATTGGTTTTCGGTATTGGTAGAGAGTATGACAATATCCAATCCCGGTCTCTTTAACAACCAAACATTTACATTTTTCACACCGTGGCCATTTTATAAAATCATATCTTGAAATAAATTGATTTAAGAAATTTCTTTAATTCAAACCAAACAGTTTATGAATCAATTCCATATATAAAATTATTTCAATTCATATTCAGTCAATTTATAATCAAATTCATATATTCATATCAATTGTAAATTCAAATTCCAATTGATTACGCAGTTCACGTTCATTTCCTATAAAGTTCAATATTTAAGTCAATTCAAAATTCACATTTAGTTGAATTAAAATCAAATTCATTGAATCAAATATCGTTATATACATTTAAATCTTTAAACCTCGAATTTAAATGGCAAAATAAAAACTTATCCACCTATTGAGTTTATTATTAAAGTTTATAAAATATATGTAAAATAAGCATTGAAAATATATTTATAAATTATAAATTTATATAGAAAATAGCTTTATAAACATATATAGGTTTAAAATAATTTAGAAATAGGTATAAAAAGAATAATTTATTATAATAAATTAATTTAAAGTTAAAAATACATATATGATTAAATTATACAGTATAAAATAAACAAATTATAAGTAAAATCTTAAATAAGCATTTAAATACATTTTTATTCATAAAATCATTTTAAAACATATAATTTAAAATTTACGAAATTTAAGTATATAAATCTTTAAAAATATAAATATAATATTTTAAATTAATATTATTACAATCAGATTTTCCAAATCATTTTAATTTGAAAACATGACCAACGGTGTCCGTATATAGTTTTCTACCCTATGGTCAAGTGATACGGATATTTATCATTTCAACCCGCAATTTATAAAATTTATACGGGTTTATCATTTCAACCCGCAATCCCAAATTCAGTAAAAATCGTTCAGGTCTATCATTTCAACCCATAACGATTTTTCCTTAATCTAATGTTCGTTCGGGTATGTATCATTTCAACCCTTAGTGATATTTTCCTAAACTAGCGGTATCTACAACATAACAAATCATCATATATCATCAACCACATCATAGTCGTATATAATCAGTGTACATACATGTCATATGAATATCGTGCCACATATGAAAGTGTACATTTTAAACAAACAATTTCTACTGGCAATCCTATACATTTCGTAACAGTTCATTTAGTTGATCTAACATCTATGAAATAATGTGAGTCTGGTGTGAGATAAACTCACCTTTCGTGGCCCAAAATGAAATGACGACTTGTAGGCACGATTCAGAACATATTTATATCTTGATAACCGCTGGTGATATATTTTATTTTCATAAGAGGGTGCTAGGGAGTTTTCAAAGGATTGGTACAGTTGTTGGGTTTAGGAATGGGTTGTGGAACTCAACACTACATTCGACTCAATAATAAAAACAACACTAGACCAATTAAACCAAAAATAAAACACAATAATTCTTTACACAATTTTTTTTTATATATATATACGTACATGCAGGAAAGAAATCATAACACACACACATATATATATATATATATTTAAATGCAACGCACACCGCAAACACAAAACGCAAATTATAACGTATATATTATAAATTATATAAAACACACCCAAAGCTTTATATATATAACTTTTTAATTAACAAAAAAATATATAAAAATATTTAAAATTCGATGCAAAAAAATATATTTTATAAATTATACATTTAAATAAAACACAACGCTAACGCATACTAAATCGTATACACTCATATATAATATATAATTTGAAACACACATATAAACTCATACACACGCACCGTACACACAACACAAATTATAATAGTATATATATTATGAATTATACATAAACACACACAAATAAAACCTTAAAACACACACACATTAAGACGACCCGAACTTCCCCGTGAAAGAAAGCACGGATAGAATTGAGGACAAGACAAAATAGAACGCAGACGGAAGAACATTTCATTGCTATTACAACAATTCCATCAGATACAAGAATATACAGAGTATAAATGAATAAATTACATTCGATAAATATCAGAGATTACAATAAATTACATAGCAGCGGAAAAATAATACGAAAGCACAACTAGAAGTGATACACGGATACAGAGCTTCCCGAGCATCGTTCCAGCTGTATATCAGGAACCTGCGAATATAAATCTGCAAAACCAAAACTACTAGCTGCCCGTGTGGAAAATAGGGGCACCCAGAGTTTAGGTTAAAGCAATAAACTCCAGGTCAGTCATGTGACTGGTGTGAGAACTAAAACAGTTATTTAAGACTTTACTTTAAAAGAGAGTAATTCAAGGGACCACGCCGTATAACACGGAACGGGTTTTCTCCCAAGAATACTAGTGCATATAACAAAACAGCGCAATGCTCTTTGGAAAAATGAAGCTATTATAAGACCCAGGTCCCATCACACAATGCAACGCAAGCCGGAGGATAGGGTTTTCCCTTATAATAGCCAAACATGCTTGGTACGTTTAAAACAAATCATTTGATACTATTATAAGTGTATAGTGTCAAAACAATTTCAATCATAAGTATCAATCATAGACGGCATGGGTACCATATATCATGTCGCCATACTAGTTCTACAATTAAAACCGCAATATCACGTATTGGAAATTGGATTTCTGTCATGAGTCGAGGCAAGGGGCAAGCTCCTCTCCGCGTTCGATACACTCTAGCAATGCCTCAGGACCCCACTATGATCCTTTGGAACCTCCAAGGCCGGTCCTCTCTTACTTTTGAGGATTAGTTATTCCTGAACACACGTTTCCCGGTCTTTACAGACCTATATCCGAGGCGCCTCGTATCCAACAACCACACAGGTGAAAAGTATATAAATGTCAGGGCTGGTAGGTCACTGACACCACCATAGCTAGAAAGAAACGTCGTGCACTCCTTGGGTCCGTATCCCGTTTTTGACTCATATCGAGGTGTGAGGCTCGCGAATTCACGTTATACACAAAGCTATGCCACACAGGCCGTGCTTTGATCATCAACCACAAGACTTTGCTTTTCAACAGAAGCCTTGATCAATTGCCACTTACGCATGCCACATTGGCAATTCACTCCATGCGACTGATGTCCATCGATATACAACCTCTGAGCTCGTACATCTCAGAGAAGGGCGTTAAGCAAGAGAATAAATTCTCCGCCGCCAAACAGATGTATATTTAATAGAGATCAATCAACACAGAATAAAACCCAATGTCAGACACACCATCCATTTACAAGTTCGTTCTGGGTCTGAACGAAACCGGAGGCACTTTCCTCGCATATCCATCCATCTCCAAGTACGTCTGGACGATCATCAACTGATTCCCTCATCCTGGGTGTACAGCCCAATCAAGATCATCAGTAATCACCCAAACGATGTGAAGACTTCCGGTCTTCAACCACCGTCTTCATCTTCGACATCTCGTCGAATCGGTTATTCAGAATGGGTATAACCCAGCCTTTCTGAATAACCCACGTATATAATAAACAAATGTTACACAAACACAACGAACGCCTCATTCCAATCCAGAATATTCTTTTATTCACCAAAACACATTCTTAGGAAAAGGTTCCTATTAATTTTATCCAAGATAAATTCTTCTAAATTTATTCTTTCATCCTCCTTTGGATATCATTTCAAACTAGTCGGGATTAACGAACCACATCGAAGTAATTATTTATTTTATTTCCCAATCCTAACCTATATATCCCATGGAGAAAACTGGTAATACTCCACATCTAACACCACGGTGTTATCGGTAAATTTAATTACCATTTCACGTTCAAATCTATTTAAAGATTTAACTATCGCTTTGGAGAAAAACTGGTGATACTCCACTCTCGAACACTTTTCAGATTTGATAATTTAAATTATCAATTCACATTTTAATCTAATTAAAGATTCATTAAAACTCCACTTAGTTTTAATCTTTTCAAAATTCAATATCTTGCCTTTAACTGGGTTAAAGAACCAGTGTCATCTAAAACACGATTCACGATAAACCCAAATCACATTTGATATTAAATACAAGGCTCTGAACAGAAAATATATCGGCTAATATTCAATATCAAATTCTGAAACCAACATATATCGTATTGGAAATAACGATATAAAATATATCTTTCAAATTCCCATAACAATATCTGTATAGTCACGAAATCCAATATCGAAATATTCCGAAGATAATTTCGATTCAAATCCATTCCAATTCACGTATGGGAATATTGATTATTTTTAAAATCACTTTCAAATTCAATTTATTTATTTCAACAATAAATTGATTTTAATTCTAGTTCAAACTAGTTCATTTCGATAAAAATCTATTTTTATCTTTTCAAATGTGGAGTTTTTCACCCCAGTTCTTTCCAATTCACATATTATGATTTTACACAAGTTATCAATATTTTTAATAATTTTATCAAGGCCTGTACAGTCGATTTCCATCAACGGCTATCGAACTGCACTTACAGCGACCTTTTTCAAATTTGATTTGGACATAATTCCAAATCCAACCGTTAGATTTCAAATTTCTAATATTCATTGGAAAGCTCTTTTCGATACGAACCCAACGGTTCCGGTTTTAGGAGAATCCGACGGTCGGATCTCCCGTAATGTCCGTTTGAAATAAATGGTCGAAATTCACGAACTGCCGCGGCGCGGCGCGTTCTATTCAGGCCATTATATATATATAATATATATATTATATATATTTCGTCGATTTCCTTTTAAAACGTATTTTATAAATCGTTTTAAATTCGTTTTCAAAACCATTTCAACACTACATTCAATTTCAAATCGATTTGATTTCAATTCAATTCAAATTCTAATTCGTTTCAATTCAATTCAATTTGAATTCATTTCTATTCAATTTGAATTCAAATTCACTTTCTATTCAATTCGAATCGAATTCATTTTCTATTCAATTCGAATTCATTTCAAATTGATTCAATAAGATTTCAGTTCGAATTTTTATCTAGTTCGATTTGCATTTCATTTCAAAATATTAGATTTTGAAGTCACTTTTCAATATTCGTTGTAAAACGAATAAAATCGATATAAATATCGTTCACGTCAAAATAGCGCATCTCTAACCCACACGGCTTTATATATTTCAAAAACTTCTATTCAATTCAACACATGAGCCTATATTTCTTTCAACACACGACTAATCTCAACACATGAGTACTGTCAACACATTACTATTTTTGTTATGTAAAATATTTTATAAAACTATGGTATCTATCGTTTGATTTTTAATTAGACTTCTACTGGGAAGTAGTTCTAATTTTAAATGTGATAAGGATGTGAATTTTATTATTTAAAATATTTCACTCAACACATGAACATCGTCAACACATGACTATTTTTGTTATGTAAAATATTTTATAAAACTATGGTATCTATCGTTTGATTTTTAATTAGACTTCTACTGGGAAGTAGTTCTAATTTTAAATATGATAAGGATGTGAATTTTATTATTTAAAATATTTCACTCAACACATGAACATCGTCAACACATGACTATTTTTATATTCAACACATGAATTTTCTTTTATAATATTCATTATTTTCCCGATTGGAATGAGGCCCAATCAATCACCATATAATGTTAATTATATGGATTCCATACAACACATGTATATAATAGCATTGAAAAATAATCAACCATCAACCAAAGTGCACTACACTGTATAAGCATCAAATATAGATATCTTACGCTTATAACAGCCTGTCAATCGATCGATCGACATATTTAATCCATCAGGATGAGTGAACTTCAAATTTCATCCCAACACACGTGTGGGGTTTCAAACAATCAAACACAGATTCTTATTTGTGCATTTGGGCGACGTGTAAAATTTATCGACCCAATCGATATCAGTCAAATCAGTGTATATAAACAAATCGGACGATTTGTTTATAAATATTCATTTATCCACTTTCACGTTAAAAATTATATTTTTAACGATAAACATTTTATTTTAACACTTGAATTTCTATTCAGTTCATTTATTCAATAAATGATATTTTTATTTTTCTAACATATTTTAGAAAATTTCGGCGGCATAACGGCACGATACTAGAAACGGGACGAGGCCTAGCCTTATCCCCGGTCTAGTGAAGGCCCACGCCATTCACACATCAATCAAATCCATTCCATTTCACCAAACAATTCAATTTAAACCAATTAGACCAACCAACTACACAACCAAACAATTTAACAAACAAGCCATCCATGGTCTGTGGATGACGGGTGTCGGGTGCTACTAAGCACCGTCTGCATCCTAGTATATATATATAACTAGAAAAAGAAATTTAGAGTGAGAAGTTCTCACCGATAGCTATCCAATCATCTTGACTCTTCTTCTATAGGAATCTTCTTCATTCTCGCCTTTTTATCATCTTCGTTTGCCCGTAGCCACTACATATATAAAAATCACACATTTTTATATTTTGGTGTCTTTAAAATAAAAGTCACACTTTTATTTGTTGATGCCTTTAAAATAAAAATCACATTTTTATTTATTCACTTTCAATTTAAAAGTCATATTTTTATAATCACTTCATATATTTAAAAAAATCGAATTTTTACTATGCTATTCAATATATAAAAATCATATTTTTACTATCACGCTTTATGGATCAAAATTCTATTTTTACATTGCTACTATATAGATAAAAATTCCATTTCAAAAATATAGATTTCGCCCTTATAAAAATATAGATTTCGCCTTTTCTAATATGAAGTTTTCGCCTTTATAAAAATAAAGTTTTCGCCTTTATGAAAATAAAGTTTTCGCCTTTATAAAAATAAAGTTTTCGCCTTTATAAAAATAAAGTTTTCGCCTTTATAAAAATAAAAACTTCATCTTTATAAAAAATAAAGACTTCATCTTTTCAAAAATATAGATTTCATCATTATAAAAATTACCACTTTATCTCAACGTATATAAAAATAAAAATCAGATTTTTATTTCGTTACATACACAAAGATGATATTTTTATATTCTCTATCTTATAAAGATTACATTTTTAATACTTTAAAAATATAAAAATCATATTTTTAATATTTCTATATAGTAAAGATTATATTTTTAATACTTTAAAAATACAAAGATCATACCTTTTACCAAATTAAATCTTTTTCTAAAATCAGAATTAAATCTTTTTCTTGTTTAAAATCACACTTTTCTAACTAAAAATCAAGTCTTTTTACTTTTTTAAAAATCACATCTTTCCTACATTAAAGATCCTACCTTTCTTCATATAAAAATTATATTTTTAATTCAAATCCTTTTACTTAATAAAAATTATCTTATCTTTTGCATAATCAAAATCTATACTTGATTTAAATAAATAAAATAAAACAGATTTTATATAAATAAATAAAAAAATAAAAAAATAAAAAGCTTACTGTCGATCGGTGAAAGGGGGAGGGTTGCCTATGCTCGCTGGAGGTGGGGGAGGCGCGCCGGAGGGGTTTCTTGGCATCGGCAAGGGTGGAGGCGGTCGGAGGTGGCTGGGCAGTGGGGTACGGCGGTATAGGGTTCGCGGTGGGTTAGGGGTTCTGGCGACTTCGATTTGGATGGAGGAGGGCGTAGAGAGAGAGGAGGAAGGGTTCGAGGCTGGGGGGGGGCGATGCGCCATCGACCGCCGTCGAGGGGGTGCGGCTGCGCGGTTGCGCCTTCTTCTTCTTCTTCTTTTTTTTTATTTTGAATTCCGATTTGAAGAAACGGGGGGGGGGCCTGAGATTAAAAGTAGAGGGTTTTATTTATTTTTTTATTATTTTTATTTTTTTATTTAATTTAAAAAGTTGACTTTTACAAACGAACTCGAAACGAGGCCCACCGCCTGTCGTCCATAGCGTTTTACCCCCATCCCGAACACAATGGGATATGTATCGTAGGCTGATTCGGCTGTTACAATCAGTTTCCGTTAAATTTACATTTAAATCACTTTATTGAATTTTAAATGTACATTTCAAATTACCGGGGTCACATACTAGCTCTAAAAATTGCAGAAAAATATTTTCTAGCTTCGTATTGACGATACGGTCCTAACAAAACTAGTTTCGTCAAATTCTGAGATCGTTGGAAAAATGGCCATTTTCCAGTCGATTAAAATCAACTGAAACTGGTCAAACGCGTTTTCCTTTGCCACGCTCACATATTGATTCGAAAAATTATGAAATTTGAAACCTAGCAATAATTTGACACTGCGGATCCAACAAAACTGGTTTCGTCGAAATCCGAGGTCATTTGCAAAATGTCCATTTTTAAGGGCCTGAATTCCATAGCGACTATTCGGAATTTTCAACTGGACATATCTTTTGATTCCCGCTATGAAATCTTGATTTTTCGGATTCGTTGGAAAGATATCATCAATTAGATCCTAATGTTTTTGGTTTCACTAAAATCCGGATTGTTTTTCACCCGGTACATTCAATCGAAGTTTGAAATCGAATTATCGAACTACCGCGCCATTTTCAATTCTATTTATAATTATATATAAATATTTATATTCTATCGACAACGTATATAATATATACGTTGAATTCTATTCAAAATAAATTTCTCGTTGATATTATTTAAAATAATTCATTTTAAATAATTAAAATTCGCTAAAATTGCCGAAATAAAAATTTTAAACTGGCCCAGATTTTCGGGTTGTTACACACATAAACACACACACACACACACACACACACACACACATATATATATATATACATACATACATAATTTATATTAAAACAAACACATACACACACACACCGTACACACGACACAAATTATAACATATATATATTATAAATTTTATAAACACCCAAAACCAATTATATAACTTTTTAATAAACAAAAAAAATTAAAACAAATAAATTTTCAAACAAGTATACATATATATACATATGTAATAACTCACACCCACAACATACAACCAACAAGCAAATACCCTCCAAACTAGACACTCAACACCACGCCACAAATATACAACTCAAACAAATGCATACATATGTATTTTACCACACACAAACATGTTTATCCCAAACATTATATATATACACACGCCAACACACACGCCTAAACAAAACACAAAAAACTCAATACACACACAAACACACGCAAGTCATATATATTTACGAATAAACAATTGAACACACATGCATATATATATATATATATATATATATATATATACACATATAATTTGAAAACCAATAAATTTCCAAAACTACTCACACCAGAATCATTATATATATATATACATATACAAAAATATATTTGTACATATATTTTCCAAAACAAATAAATTTAAAAAGCAACTCTTATTAACATATAAATATACACCAAAATAAGAACTCACACAAGGCACTCATGCACACACAAAGTTATACATAACACACACCATAATCAAAAACAAAACTCACACCATTTACATTGAAAAAAAACTTATACACACATACACACAAGGGGAAAAAAGGGAAAACGTGGAAGCAGGGATTCGATTGGAGATAGCTCAAAGGCGAGGCGAGGGGGTGGACGTGGGCTTCAGGCGGGTGCAGCTACGGTTGAGCTTAGTCTGGTGACGTGAGGCTGGTGGGTCTTAGGCACAAGTTTGATCGGTTGGGGTTGGAGGGAGCAGAGGTCTTGTGTCTGCATGAGGAGTGGGAATGGCGATGAGTAGGAAAAACATGGTAAATGGTACAAACATGGAGAATGGTAGAAGAAAAATTGGCGTGGTTATAAATTGGAGCTACAATGTCCATCTTTTCTTTTGTCTGCGAAGAGATGAGAAATAAAAGGGACAGAAGGGAGAAATATGAAGAATAAATATATGGGAATGGAGCAGCTAAAAAAATGGAATGGAAATGGAGACAAATATGGTAATGGGAATAAATGAATAAAGATGGATTTAGAAATATATGGAAACGTAATGCATGCGGAGAAAGGTGTCTATTTGCATTTAATGCTGGATAACGATTAGCAATAAATAAATAAATAAAACAAAAGTTTCAAAATTCAAAACGCACAAGACTATTTCGGAAATTGAAACTTACCATTGGAAACATAAGTGAATGCATGGAAACAGGGAAAAATCAAAAATCAAGAACGCTGCTCGAAATGGGTAATATTAGAAAACTTAAACGGATGGATACTAGACAAAAAAAAGGGAAACAATAAAATGAAGAATCTTCTAAAAAAGGGTGTGAAAGAGAAATGAAGCGATGGTTTTGAGAAATGAGATAGTCTAAAATTTTATTTTGTATATACGAAAAGCTGCTAGTGTATAAATATATAGGAAGAAAACAAAAAGAATCTGACATAGTTTATATTAAATTTCCCATGCGTGTTTTGGAAAGAATTTGAATGGTTCTTTTGGAATAATAAACGTACGGAATTAATGTTTTCCATTCATAACAATCATTTTGTTTAAATTTCAAAATCTAATGGTGCGGTTAAAAATAGAACAAGAATTAAATAGTTTGCAAATTTCATTTACCAATTGAAAACATTTTTAAGATAAAAGGAAATGAATGGATTATAACATTAAGGAATGAATGGTTTAAATTTTGAAAATAATGAATTAAATAATGGGAAAAATCAAGGGAAAATGGTAAGAATAAGGAAAGAAATTGGAGGAGTTTTATTAACGCTTAGTAACAAATAGAATGTGTACGCATGAATTTTGGGAAGAAACAGATTTAATTTTGAAAACAACGAACATGCAAGGAAAGAAATTAAGCTAATTAAATGGACGTCATCTTTAAAATGTAAACAGTGTTGGTAAATAAAGGAAACAATATAAATATTTTTTCAAATCAAATAAATAATAGACGAAATAAAAGGAAAAAATCCAAACAAATAAAATAAATAAAACAAAATTTAAATTAAATCGTTAAATAAAATATACTTAAATTAAGGTTGTTACAATCTCCCCCACTCAAAACTTTTCATCCCCGAAAAGGAACGAGATAGGAAAATAGTAATTAAATAATTATTATATTTAAACCAAATGGTTCATATTTATCTTCATACCTGTATATATTTAGAAATATGTATATAAATAAAATAATTTTCAAACATTTCAAAATAGTTTTAAGTATTCACTCGACGTCTCGATTGGCTAATATATTTATCCCACTTTCGAAACCTGAAAATAGATATCGATGATGCCGCGGTCATCATCAGAATCATTTTCAAGCGACTAGAGTGTGACTCTATATCTATCTAATACACATAGGATTTAACATATACGTTGATCAGACGTATACCCATATCACTAAGTACTCGATAGGCCAATTTTAACGTCAAATAAATACTCAAAACATCTTTCTATATTTAAACATAATATATATCAAATTCCAAAATCAAATATTATTAAAATATATTTTAAGTCATAAATTAAAAATATTTAAGTAGGGAGAATTTATATCTCTTCCCACTCATTTATTTATTAAAAATTCAACCTCAATCCTTGATAAATATATAAACAATATTATTATTAAATCAGATACAAAATAATATTATTCAATCAAGAAAAATCAATTTCTTATTAAATCTACTTCTTTAAATCTTATTCAAAATATATATTTTATAAAATCTTAAAGTGTAAACATCGATTATTTCCAAAATATTGGTATTACCAAAACAAAATGTTATTTACAAAATATATATAACAAAATTGCCTCAATAAAACTTATATTATAATACCTTTCAAAATACCAATTTCAAACCAACATTTAATAAGATTGAACTCATTGGAGACTTATACTCTCATTCTTCTTTTTACCTTGGAATGGACAAGGATAAGTAATAGAATTCGAGTTAAAAGCTGAACGGACGAAAGAACCTAATCAAAGAGGACCTACGAAGGAAGACGGATTCAAATGGAAAGGAAATTTCAAAAGAAGATTTTGAACATTAAACAAAAATTTTATCCAAAAATATTTGCTAAAAATATTTAAAAAGGAATTTTGGAAACCATTTATACTTTAAAATATGCTCTCTCAAGAAGGATTCTGCAACTGATTCCACTCATTCTAGGGTATCACCACCCTATTTCTAATGAGTTTATACCTAATAGGCTAAAGCCTTGATAAACCAAAGCTCTGATACCAAATGTAACATACCATCTTTCGTCCACTTCAAGCTGGTAATTAAACCAACTTGAGCCGTTCGAAATGACAGAATGTTATTAGCTTCTGAGGTAAATAGAATAAATCACAAAATCATAGACACAGAAAAACAGAATATCTCGCAACGGAATAAATAAATTATACAATAGTAGTTCACTAAGCTACTAAAAAATTCAAAACTTATACATAATATCAGAGTTACAAAATTTAATACAGCGGAAGTCTAAATACAAGAATTTCAAATACAAAGGAGAAATAGCCAGAATCAACAGGTAGAGGTGATATCTTCAATAGTCTCCAGCTTCAAAAGGTGAAATCTCAACACTGCAATACTCAATCTGACCCGAGCAATGATGCAAAACAAAACAACTCAGATCAGGACTAACATTCTCATGGAATTAAATCAAATTAAATGAAATGTTCAATGAAATGCATCAGTAACTTAAAGGATGTTTGGGATCGCCATCCTCTAAGGATCCGTTTAACTAATATCATATAATATAATACGCTATTATAATAGTGTCTATATTTAAATGTAACATATGAAAATAGCGTAAGCGGGATTACATTTTTACCCTTACACTGTTTATAAACATTATCGTAAGCATTGCATATAAAACACCAGTAATGGTCGGTGGATAGGGATGCGCCGCTATACGACAACGTCAAATCAAAATCGTAGGGGCTCGATCAGGATAATATGACAAGGCACACGAGGAATGCCCAGAGTAGGAATATACTAGTTGCACGCCCGGACTGGTGGTAACGCATAGCCGCGACTACCGCCTACCTCGAACAACACTCCCAAATCACGGATGTGCATCAAATCAATCAAACCGAGGGACTATAGCAATAAAGGAAGAAGTATTGCCGATGGAGGTAGCTAACCCCACTTGGTCCGGTATAGCCATGTTTTAGTCATTTTAATTATGACCCGAAGGTCAAGGATATCCATTATCATTCTCTATCTTCAAATCCAGTAATCGCCTCCAAATCAACCTACTTCATTCTGGAACTCCACCACATACACAGTTGTTAAAGTGGTTTTCGGTATTGGTAGAGAGTATGACAATATCCAATCCCGGTCTCTTTAACAACCAAACGTTTACATTTTTCACACCGTGGCCATTTTATAAAATCATATCTTGAAATAAATTGATTTAAGAAATTTCTTTAATTCAAACCAAACAGTTTATGAATCAATTCCATATATAAAATTATTTCAATTCATATTCAGTCAATTTATAATCAAATTCATATATTCATATCAATTTTAAATTCAAATTCCAATTGATTACGCAGTCCACATTCATTTCCTATAAAGTTCAATATTTAAGTCAATTCAAAATTCACATTTAGTTGAATTAAAATCAAATTCATTGAATCAAATATCGTTATATACATTTAAATCTTTAAACCTCGAATTTAAATCGCAAAATAAAAACTTATCCACCTATTGAGTTTATTACTAAAGTTTATAAAATATATGTAAAATAAGCATTGAAAATATATTTATAAATTATAAGTTTATATAGAAAATAGCTTTATAAACATATATAGGTTTAAAATAATTTAGAAATAGGTATAAAAAGAATAATTTATTATAATAAATTAATTTAAAGTTAAAAATACATATATGATTAAATTATACAGTATAAAATAAATAAATTATAAGTAAAATCTTAAATAAGCATTTAAATACATTTTTACTCATAAAATCATTTTAAAGCATATAATTTAAAATTTACGAAATTTAAGTATATAAATCTTTAAAAATATAAATATAAGATTTTAAATTAATATTATTACAATCAAATTTTCCAAATCATTTTAATTTGAAAACATGACCAACGGTGTTCGTATATAGTTTTCTACCCTATGGTCAAGTGATACGGATATTTATCATTTCAACCCGCAATTTATAAAATTTATACGGGTTTATCATTTCAACCCGCAATCCCAAATTCAGTAAAAATCGTTCAGGTCTATCATTTCAACCCATAACGATTTTTCCCTAATCCAATGTTTGTTCGGGTATGTATCATTTCAACCCTTAGTGATATTTTCCTAAACTAGGGGTATCTACAACATAACAAATCATCACATATCATCAACCACATCATAGTCGTATATAATCAGTGTACATACATGTCATATGAATATTGTGCCACATATGAAAGTGTACATTTTAAACAAACAATTTCTACTGGCAATCCTATACATTTCATAACAGTTCATTTAGTTGATCTAACATCTATGAAATAATGTGAGTCTGGTGTGAGATAAACTCACCTTTCGTGGCCCAAAATGAAATGACGACTTGTAAGCATGATTCAGAACATATTTATATCTTGATAACCGCTGGTGATATATTTTATTTTCATAAGAGGGTGCTAGGGAGTTTTCAAAGGATTGGTACAGTTGTTGGGTTTAGGAATGGGTTATGGAACTCAACACTACATTCGACTCAATAATAAAAACAACACTAGCCCAATTAAACCAAAAATAAAACACAATAATTCTTTACACAAAAATATTATATATATATATACGTACATACAGGAAAAAAATCATAACACACACACATATATATATATATATATATATATATATTTATTTATTTATTTAAATTCAACGCACACCGCAAACACATAACGTAAATTATAACGTATATATTATAAATTATATAAAACACACCCAAAGCTTTTTATATATATATATATATATAACTTTTTAATTAACAAAAAAAATATAAATATTTAAAATTCGATGCACAAAAATATATTTTATAAATTATACATTTAAATAAAACACAACGCTAACGCATACTAAATCATATACACTCATATATAATATATAATTTGAAACACACATATAAACTCATACACACACACCGTACACACAACGCAAATTATAACAGTATATATATTATGAATTATACATAAACACACACAAATAAAACCTTAAAACACACACACATAAACACACACACACACACATAATTTATATTAAAACAAACACATACACACACACACCGTACACACGACACAAATTATAACATATATATATTATAAATTTTATAAACACCCAAAACCAATTATATAACTTTTTAATAAACAAAAAAAATTAAAACAAATAAATTTTCAAACAAGTATATATATATATACATATGTAATAACTCACACCCACAACATACAACCAACAAGCAAATACCCTCCAAACTAGACACTCAACACCACGCCACAAATATACAACTCAAACAAATGCATACATATGTATTTTACCACACACAAACATGTTTATCCCAAACATTATATATATACACACGCCAACACACACGCCTAAACAAAACACAAAAAACTCAATACACACACAAACACACGCAAGTCATATATATTTACGAATAAACAATTGAACACACATGCATATATATATATATATATATATACACATATAATTTGAAAACCAATAAATTTCCAAAACTACTCACACCAGAATCATTATATATATATATATACATATACAAAAATATATTTGTACATATATTTTCCAAAACAAATAAATTTAAAAAGCAACTCTTATTAACATATAAATATACACCAAAATAAGAACTCACACAAGGCACTCATGCACACACAAAGTTATACATAACACACACCATAATCAAAAACAAAACTCACACCATTTACATTGAAAAAAAAACTTATACACACATACACACAAGGGGAAAAAAGGGAAAACGTGGAAGCAGGGATTCGATTGGAGATAGCTCAAAGGCGAGGCGAGGGGGTGGACGTGGGCTTCAGGCGGGTGCAGCTACGGTTGAGCTTAGTCTGGTGACGTGAGGCTGGTGAGTCTTAGGCACAAGTTTGATCGGTTGGGGTTGTGAGGGAGCGGAGGTCTTGTGTCTGCGTGAGGAGTGGGAATGGAGATGAGTAGGAAAAACATGGTAAATGGTACAAACATGGAGAATGGTAGAAGAAAAATTGGCGTGGTTATAAATTGGAGCTACAATGTCCATCTTTTCTTTTGTCTGCGAAGAGATGAGAAATAAAAGGGACAGAAGGGAGAAATATGAAGAATAAATATATGGGAATGGAGCAGCTAAAAAAAATGGAATGGAAATGGAGACAAATATGGTAATGGGAATAAATGAATAAAGATGGATTTAGAAATATATGGAAACGTAATGCATGCGGAGAAAGGTGTCTATTTGCATTTAATGCTTGATAACGATTAGCAATAAATAAATAAATAAAACAAAAGTTTCAAAATTCAAAACGCACAAGACTATTTCGGAAATAGAAACTTACCATTGGAAACATAAGTGAATGCATGGAAACAGGGAAAAATCAAAAATCAAGAACGCTGCTCGAAATGGGTAATATTAGAAAATTTAAACGGATGGATACTAGACAAAAAAATTGGAAACAATAAAATGAAGAATCTTCTAAAAAAGGGTGTGAAAGAGAAATGAAGCGATGGTTTTGAGAAATGAGACAGTCTAAAATTTTATTTTGTATATACGAAAAGCTGCAAGTGTATAAATATATAGGAAGAAAACAAAAAGAATCAGACATAGTTTATATTAAATTTCCCATGCGTGTTTTGGAAAGAATTTGAATGGTTCTTTTGGAATAATAAACGTACGGAATTAATGTTTTCCATTCATAACAATCATTTTGTTTAAATTTCAAAAACTAATGGTGCGGTAAAAATAGAACAAGAATTAAATAGTTTGCAAATTTCATTTACCAATTGAAAACATTTTTAAGATAAAAGGAAATGAATGGATTATAACATTAAGGAATGAATGGTTTAAATTTTGAAAATAATGAATTAAATAATGGGAAAAATCAAGGGAAAATGGTAAGAATAAGGAAAGAAATTGGAGGAGTTTTATTAACGCTTAGCAACAAATAGAATGTATACGCATGAATTTTGGGAAGAAACAGATTTAATTTTGAAAACAACGAACATGCAAGGAAAAAAATTAAACTAATTAAATGGACGTCATCTTTAAAATGTAAACAGTGTTGGTAAATAAAGGAAACAATATAAATATTTTTTCAAATCAAATAAATAATAGACGAAATAAAAGGAAAAAATCCAAACAAATAAAATAAATAAAACAAAATTTAAATTAAATCGTTAAATAAAATATACTTAAATTAAGGTTGTTACATATATATATATATAGATATATATATGATTGATGATTGATTGATAGAATTTCCATTTGGAAATAATATCGTTGTTTGCACACCTGTTTTTCTTTGATAGTTAACTCACCGACTATCGAAGTTTTTGACCATTTTAACGTTGTTAATATGGAGAGACCGGTTCGATTATTATCCAAAGAACCACTTTGTATTGGCATAAGCGTTGCGAATCATATATGCCAAAGAAAATTGAAGACGGAGTAAAGTGCAAGGGCTGTTGTATAAATCTTAGATAACAGTGCCTAAGATGGATATACTGAATAGTACCTTCGGTTCATCCTGTTCCTGGATGACTTGTATGGACGGACGTCTAACAAGAGTATTTCCAGACGATCATGTATATTGATTTTTCCAACCGTACCAAGAGTGGAAGCGGAGAAGGAAACTTCTTTTAGCTAACACATAATGTATTGTTGAGGACGTCAATCGGTGATTTGATGGATTTGATGATGTGACATTCGAAGTGAATATGGTGTGATGATAAAGCGTAGCTTCTAGCCTCATCAACCGGTAAATGACAGAAATCGGGTAGGCAGCATGGCTAAGTCGGTCGCTCCGAAGTAGGGTGTATAATCACCTGATCTAGAGTTTCATTTATTTCTAAAAATCTATTGTTAATACTGTCCCATTCGGGAAACGGTTGCTGATCCCAACCGTTGGTGACATACATTCGATACACTCAAGTGAAATGAGTGGTCGGTCATGTGTGGCCGGGTTGCAAGATGTTCTTGTTGAACCCGGTGTATTCCTCTCTAGAGGTACACTAGCGAAAGGTGGTTCCATACCTTGTCATAGTTGGAAATCCATTACCCAATACGTGCTTGCGGGTTTAATTGTATACTATATATGTAGAACGTGAGATGAAAGTGTTTCTGCTAGATGATTATTATATTGTGGTTGATAGACATTATTATAATATCAAAAGGTTTTTGATATAAAGATAATTTGGATTCTCATAAGGGAAAAACCCGTTCCGTTATACGGCGTGGTCTTATGAGATATCGTTTACTTGTTCAAACTGTTTTACTCATACCAGTCCCATGACTGACCCAGAGTTTATTTGTTGTTTTCCCTAAACTCTTGGGTGCCCAATTTTGTACGGGCAGTCAAGTAGTCGGGATTTACATATATACTGGAAGAGCTTGGAGCAGGAGGCTTCAGGATTATATAGCTGTATTTATTTCCGCTGTGTTGTAAGTGTTGTACTTTGATAATGATGTATATTCAAGTACAGATGTATATTTCAAGTTATGTTATATATATTATATGTTATTCGTTCCGCTGTGAGGTTCGTGTTACTCTGATGTTGTGTTCTTCTTCTTCTATTCTAAGTTTCTATCTTATCTTTCCTCACCCTCTGTTTTCTTTCTATTAATTCCCCGAATTTCAGTTTAATTTGGGGTTGGACTTGTGTTTTTGGTCAGCTCAAATTGGACCGGATTTTCGGGTCATTGTAGAACGTATGTGAAGGAATTCCGGATTATTGTTTCGTTCAGACCTAGAACAGACATGTATGGATTGTGTGTCCGACATTGTAATTGACTGCGTAGCACTGATCTTTATTAATATATATCTGCTTGGTGGCGGAGAATTTATTCTCTTGCTTAACACCCTTCTCTAAGACGTATGAGCTTAGAGGTTATATATTGATAGAAATCAGTGATGTGTAGTGAATGGACAATGTGGCATACTTAAGTTATGTGATGAGCTATGGATGATCAAAGCATGGCTTATTTAAGCGTAGCTTTGTGTATATCGTGACCTCGACGAACCTCACACCCTAGATTGATGGTAAACTGGTGGTCAGATTTTTATGTTTGTTTCGTATGTTCGGTGCACCGGGATGTGATGATGAAAGGGTACTGCGAAGTCCCCAATCTGGGATGCTATTTGTTGGATACTCTGATTCATGTATGGTGAGTTAGTATAACGGAGTCCGAGTCTAGACGTTATCCGTGAGTACTGGGATGATGCGCGGAAGAAAGATTGGGGGCCCATGAATGATCTTTCGTACCAGGAACCATCATGTTCGAAACCTAATCTCCACTACGACCCCATACGGTTTTGATTGTATAACCTGCTGGTTACCGGTAGGATTGTCAGTATAATGGGATGGGGCATTATGCTGGCTAGGATTAATACATTTATTTGCGAAAAGGTTTTTCACACTATATATAGTAGTAAAAGAGGATTTTCACGTATGAAGGCATTTTTGGTTATCATAAGGCAAAACTCGCCCATTTGGTGCGCGTTTGCATTGTGTGATGTGGGACGAGCTTATGATAGCTTCATTTTTTTCAAAAAGTCATTGCGGATTTCTATGCACTGGTATTCACATGGAGTAAACCCGTTCCGCATTGGCGGTGTGGTCCGGTGAATTACCTAACTTTAAAATAAACCCTAAAAATAACTGTTTTGAGTTCTCACACCAGTCCCGTGACTGACCTAGAGTTTATTGTTCCCACACCTAAACTCTGGGTGCCCATAATTTTTACATGGGCAGCTTAGTAGTTTGATTCATAGATTTAGTCTGGGAGTTAGTTGGAGCAGGATTCTGGTTTAACTGGAGCTATTATGTTTGGAGCATTCGCATTCTTCCGCTGAGTTTAGTATCTTTTCCGTTGTGTAACCAATGTACTCTAATGTACCTCTTGTAACTCTGACGTAATATTATTTTAATGATAATGGAAAAGTTGTTTTTATTTTGTGTAAATGTGTTAGTTCCCCTAACAATCCGTCTTTATGAACGGTTTAAGTTGGTTTAATTACCGGCGAAAACCGAGCAAAAAGCCGGATCGTTACAACCATCCAATGATAACACTCTGCTAGTTTATCACAACATTTACCATCACATACTACAACATTTTCTGTCACATACTGCAACATCTGCCATCACATACTGCAACCTTTTGTTAAATATAACATTATTTATTGAATAATGTACTACCGACACAATTGGATATTCAAATACAGTATTTTATTCAAATAAATATTTTATTTCAACATTTCAAATAGTAAAAAAAATCTGACTCCACTATTGTACATTCGCTGGTATATTACACAGTCATTCATAATTACTTACATTCCTGACTACACTGTCACTCGATTCACTCATATACAGACTCACTAACACTCTTTGACACACAGTCTTCAACTACTTCCATATCTATTTGTCCAGCCATCTGCACGCCTGTCAATTATAGAAACACACACAGTAGACTTAAACAAAATTAGATTCAAAATTTGTGCAAATAAAAATTTATTTTAAAATTTATTTGCCTTATATTTCTGGTGTGTTTCTCATCATCTTTCAAGACTTGATTTGATATGTATTTTTGATGATATTCAAGTATGGTATAATACTGTACGAGATTATATACAATCAAGTATAGCAAGCAAGCCTGATACTTGAATTTATCAATCTCGAATGCATTTAAACTAATACAAATAAATATCTTTATTTTTCAGTTTAATAGCAAGACAGATCATAAAAATATAAGTGCAAGGTGCATCAATAATTGGCAAAAGTTTCAAATAGAAAATGTATAAGTGGAGCAACACACACACACACACACATATATATATATATACATATACATATGTATATATATATATATATATGTGTGTGTGTGTGTCTGTGTGCATGCGTATATGTGCATGAGTCCAGTGAAATACAAGCAAGGAGCGGTTCAGATTTTCAGTGCAAATGCAAAGCCAACAGCATAACAGGGGGACAAGGCAAGAGCAAATCAGGTCAGGAGTGTACAAGTGCATGTGTATGTGTATATATATATATATATATAAACACATATGGAACTACATACACAATATTACAAGACAACATGCCTGCCATCAGGGGTCAAGACCAAGTCAGGCAAAACTCAAATGAATAAGTATGGTAAAAGATACAACTGAGACACAAGTAAGATGCAAATGCAACTGGACAAGCATGCAACATCATTCAGCATGAATACATAACAGCAAAGAAAAAAGACAAGATGGTAGGTGAGGACAAGGCTTAACAAGGAAAGAAGAGAAAAGGAATAAACAAGTTAAAGCATCGGTGCACAAGCAGCATATTAGCTTCAGGTAATAAGGCATCAAATAAGAGAAGCATATACAGAGGATGCATCAGGTTCAAGAATTACCAAAAATTTCAGGTAAACTCGTCAGAGCAAGGTAAATGACCTTGGTTCTCAAGTGAGCAAGTCAGGGTATCACAACTACTAGAGTATATCCAAGTACAAGCTCATATATACATAGCAGGTCAAAATATATATGTACACACATGAATTTGTGTGTGTATATATATACAATCAAAACAAGGTCAACAACAAGCAATTAAACCAACATCAAGTCAGAAGTGTTTTCATCAAGTGCATGGTGTAGTAAAACAACACAGTTAGAAGCATGGTGCACCAGTGAACATTTTCAAGCATGATGGTGCAGTGCAAAGGACAATATTTGTCTTTAAATTAGTGGAGCATCACAAGTTTCAGGTGAATGGGCATATATATACACATATATACAGATATGTATATACATATATACACACAAGTTATGTATATATATACAGATATCTTTATATATACATATAAGTATAAACGTATATGTATATACATATCTGTCTTTAAAATGCAAGAATAGTATGTATACAAGTATACAGATATGTATATACATGTATATTTAATATATATAGGTTTGGTTCTTACAAGTGAATATCCAGTGCATAAGTTCATCGACTATAACATGGTGTAGTGATTATCAAGTGAAGTACACAATCTTATCAGAAAACATGAAAGTATTGAAGAACATAGCTCATCAGAACAAGGATTTAGGCTGTAACGAACTGGGATTTTCGACTCCGAAAATCAACATCAAACTACCGTGTTGACCATTCAGACATCGAACATTCCAGATCATTAATAGAAAGAAGTTAGAGGGTGAGAATAGATAAGATAGAAATATTAGAATAGAAGAAGAAGAAACACCACACACAACACAGAGTCTCACATCGCAGCGGAACAAAATATAATACAGGAGTAAATCTTTATTGAGAACTTTGAAAATACTTACAATATCAAAGTACATCAACATCTGGACAGTGATAATCTATCCTCATACAACACACAGCGGAATACTAGTAATATCATACGTCTGGACTCTTCCAGCTCGTCTCTTCACAGTAGTCGATAACCTGAACCTGTACAACCCGGCCTAACCCGAGCATTTACAAAACACCGGGTCAGTCTGGTGAACCAGAGTGAGATAAACTCGCACAGTAATAAGGGTGAACAATTCAATCATGATTTTAAAGTTCAAAATCTTTCAAAAGAAAAAGGGTAATCGTAAGACCAAATCCACACATAAATACGGACGGTTTTTACCTTACGATAACCCAAACCACTTTTGAAATCAATATCTTTTCTGATATTATAATAATGTCTAAATACAAGTAAATAGAATCTAGTAGAACGCTTGCATCTCATGCTCTACATATATAGTATACAATCAAAAACCGCGGGCGCTTATTGGAGATTGGATTCCAACTTGACAAGGTATGGGTCCACCTTCCGATAGTGTATCTCTAGAGACGAATACACTGGGTTCAACAAGAACTTCTTGCAACCCGGCCCTCACATGACCGACCACTCATTTCGCTTGAGTGTATCGAATGTATATCACCGACGGTTGGGATCAGCAACCGTCTCCCGACAAGGAACAGCATCGAAACATAGATACAAGAAACAATAGGATTTTCTCTAGATAGGTGATCATACACCCTAATGGGAGCGACCCACATAGCCATGTTGCCTGCCCGATTTTTGTCATTTCCCGGTTGATGAGGCTTGAGGCCAGAATTTATTCTTGAACATCTGATCACCATTTACTTTGAATGCCACATCGTCAGATCCGTCAGATATCACTAATTGACGTCCACAAAAATACTCTAGCAGTTAAGCTAAGAGAACGGCAATTCTCCGCCAACACTATAGCACGTTTGAAGAAATCAACGTACGTGATCCTTCGAAAATACTCTGTCAGACATCCGTCCATACAGGTCATCCAGGAACAGGATGAACCGAAGGTACTCTCCTACTGCATCCAATATAGGAATCACCCCATGGATCAGTAGCGAGAAGTCCTTGCAACCCGTAGATTCCAACCACGACAGAATCACAGCTTATCTCTGCTTGCCGGGCAGAGAATATTAGTGGTTCTTCCGTTTATGAAAATCCACGGTCTTCAATGCTCCATCTCGATCATCTCCTGATATCTTCACGTATTTGTTGGACGGAATGGTTTTCGAATATAAATTCGACCCCGGTCTTTCCATACCAACAATCGTATTGGACAGATTTGATAGTCGGTGTTTTAACTATCAAAATATACAGTGTTTCAATCATGACACTCCAATGAGTTCACTGGTTCAGTATTCAGCATCACTTGGCCTTTAAACAACTGGTTTACTTTTGTTAAATTAAACTTCTAACTCTTTTAATATTGAAAATACGATATTTGAATAACTCTACTTCGATTTAACTCTATTCGATTAACTCTAATTGATTAACTCTAACTGATTTATTCTAACTGTTTTACTCGACTTATTTAACTCTATCGATTAACTAATACTTGACTTAAATCCATTCGCTTGACTCTAGATCACAGCGATCACAATGGTTACGCCTGATTCCCTCAGGAAACATCCGACCGCCGTAGGCTATCTGCAGCCCTGCGAATTACGCTAGCAGTCGTACGCAATGGCAACTTACCTTGAATACTATGTTTGACTACTCTAGCTCGAATAACTATATTCGATTACCCACTTAAATCTTCTTTCAAATCATCTCTTAAATTCGGAAATCCATTAGTTTTAACAAAGAAATTTATAACACATATGTTATAACAATAGCGTTATAATTACTATTTAGATTTACAAAACAACAGCGCTATAATCGCTGTTTAGGTTTACAACCCATTTACTATAGCAAAAGCGCTACAATCGCTATATTAGATTTTACAAAACATATATTATAACAACAGCGCTAAAATCGCTGTTTAGATTTTCAAACATATCCACTAACGTCTCTTACGATTACCAACTAATACTATCTTCAGATAATCCCGATGTTGTTTAAGTTGGGGTATTCTAATTACCTCTCAGACCTTGATCAACACCGTTCTCATCCTTCGATAAACATAAGTTGTAATCAAAATCAATATTTCATTTTAGTCTCAAACAAATTCCATTTAACTATTGGATTTGGTTATACAACTCTATAACCCAGTTCTTTACCCAGTTTCACTTATTTCCAATCTCCTTTCAAAATTATTCGACCATTTTCCCATTTTGAAATCTCCTTTAAAATTCTCCTTTTTACTTGATCTTGTTTTCAAGTAACGTTAAATAAAATTAACGCCTTAACACGTAAACCTCATTTACACGACCCTGGTTTATATAAACCCTTTACCTTAATTCACATAATTAAACAACACTTAAATTTAAGTTATCATCTTCGCTTGAAATCCTCTTTTTACATCGTTATAAACATTTTAGCTTTAAATATAAAACCCGCTCATAGATTCCTTTCACAATCCAATTTGGATTACACTTCTCTTCGATTTCTTTTCAAAAGTAGTCTTCTAAATTCTTATTAAAACAATAATTTTCTTTACTCATTAACTACTTCAGTAGTTAATTTACTAAAATAAATAGAAAATCCTTTTTAAAGATCTTGTTTAAAGTTAAAACAATATTCTTCAACTATTTCATTTCGCAATTTCGAAACAAACTAATTTGATATTCGATTCCAGTTTAAATGGTCAATTTTGTCAAGCCAAAATTCGATTATCTCGTAAACTAATCCCAATTAACCTTCACTTTAAATTAATTAAAATATAATTAATTTAAATTATTTCCATTAATTGTTTTCTTTTCAAAACAATTATCAAAGTTTAACCATTCGATTCATTCTCTATTCTCATTCTTTGTAAATCTGATTAACATCAGAATTTACTTTATAAAATAAATTACTAACAAATCAAATCTTAAATAAATACAATATTTATTTAATTCTCTTTAATACTTTTGTTCAAAATAATACATTTTTTTTTCAAAATCTAACTCCAGTTATAAAGTAAATTTTATAACTTCAACTCTATCGATTCACCTGACGGTGAATCACTGTCTATAACCCGATTGATTTTAAAGGCCATACTCTGCCAAACACTTAACCAATATCACCTATTGGTTCAAACCAAACAGATGTTGAATATTCAATTAATAAACAACCATCAAATCAATCACACAAACAGATCAGTTCATATATGATAATATGAAAATAAATAATACATTTGAGGGATCCGGTTGGGTCCCTCCAACCTGTTCTTCCCTGTATTCAAATGGTTATCTCAAATCAGACTGTTCAGTTTTGTTTAACTGATAACACTAAATAGCAACCATTCAACATCAACCACAAGCAATTCAAACAATTCAACCATTTAAACACGTTTATAAATAAACGTGACCAACCAAGGTGAGTTACCTTTATTGGAACCAATCGTTAAAAATAACGGTTTGGTGTTCACTGAAATTAAACACAGTTTAATTTCATCAGTTAAATCAACAAACAAATGTATAATTAGCAAACATGCAACCATCAGCAAGCAGAGCGCACAAATTAAAAACTCAATTTATATAAAATATAAATGGGAAAAAACTGAGTGAGTTTAACTCACCTTTATTTTGGTTTGTCGCTGAAGCGGTTCGGTTTCCGTTTCAAATTAAATTAAACCGAGTTTAATTTAACAATAAATTATGGCAGCGTCTTACTCTATCCAAGCTGATTCCATAATGTTCTTCTTGCCACGATTCCCTTTGCAACATGTTTTATCCATTTCTGTACACGGAATAAGAAGTTATTCAGGGTTACCCTTAACAATTTAAATTAATTGTTAACCCTCAATTAATTAATTATAAAACATCATTGATTTGATTTACTTTGTTCTAAACGTTATTAACTGACTCGTTCTTGTTGCCTAAAAACTTAGTCAAATCGTTCCCTGTGATGATGTATATTTAAAGTTGACCATCATCTTAATAGTATATTTAAACCCTAATCTCATAATTATAATTAATATAAATATTTAACTAATTACATTTTCAACATGATCGGCAGATCCCAGATTAACTCCTTCACAGGGCTTCATTTCGGATCCCATGTTAACTGAAACTCACGCCTCGAAAGATCCAAATCAATCACCTGGAAATAGTTTATAGTATTTATTATTAAACTAAGAAACTGTAAATTACTATGTTTAAACCAAATTGGGCCAATAAACCCTCTCCGTACCACTTCGTTCAAGCTCCTCAGGTACCAATCACCAAACAGCCTTGTATCCAATTCTCGTTTGTGTTTCAGGACCTGAAAACTTGCCATGGAAAACCGCCGCACCATAATCCTTCATTCACGCTCTCCCTACTTCTAATGCAGAACCCACGCCAACATCCTCCGCTGAAGTCCGTGCCTCACCTCGCGAGCACAGTAGATCGCGGCCCTCCCTTTATGTCGACCTCACTGCTATCTCTACCTAAAGCGTATTGGTTTGTATTTTAAATAGTGGCAGAAAACAGTTTTGATTTTTCTTTGATTTATGCCTGTTTTATTGAAGAGGAAAGGAAGCTGTTTCGTTTAGTTTAATATTCTGCAAAAGAAGAAAGAAGTTTAGAATGAAGGAGGAGCTGAGATTATTTATATAGGATAATATACGTGCGAACCACGTTTGATATGTATAGGTCTGCTTTAAAACATAGGGTAGCTACAGCTGGGGTGGGGATTTCGAAAAACTACTTGCTTGGCACGGATGTCCGGTGGATTGGCAGCCAAGGAAATGAATTGTGTGATAGCCAAGTAATGCACAGTAGAAGGTTTGGGACGCAAGTTATGTGGGCGGAAAGAATCATGATGCACAGAAGAGAGTTGGATGGATTTTATTACTATTTTAATCTAATGAAACTTCGTAGTGAGAATTCGTGTTAAAATCCACCACATATGATTTCTGTCTACTGATAAAAAGGCTGTTCTTGATGTAAAACGATATTCCGGATCCAATGGGATAAGTTTCGTCGCAATCCGAGGTCGTATGGAAAAATTTCCTTTATGAAACCAGAAATAAACACGCATTTTAATTTTTCACGATCACCAGATAAACCCGATCAACTTGAAACTGCGAAGTCTGACAATAACTTTTCGATACGAACCCAACGACACTAATTTCGTCGCATTCTGAGACTGTTGCCCCGGTAGACTATTTTTACCGCGAACCGCCCTACCCTTTTTAACGCCAAATTTTCCCATCTCTAAAAATAACAAACTATATACCTATCCTGACTATAATCGACGCTACGAACTCAACGGAACTGGTTTTGCGGCCTAATTCGATCGTCTGCTCTAGTTACACTCGAATGTCCCTTTATTTATTTAAATACGCGCTATAGAAAATGAACGAGTGTTTATGGCTACCGTGACCACATACGACATCGGTTTTCCACGCCACTCACCACCGTACAATAATTTAACGATACGGTTCTAATGAAATTGGTTTCGTCGAAATCTGAGTCCGTTTGCAAAATGGTTATTTTAAAGGCCTATAATTTAATAACGATTTTCCATAGCGACTATTTCAAAATTTGATTTGGCCATAACTATCAAATTACAACACGAAATTTGGATTTTTCTCTTTCATATGAAAATTATCATCAATACGGTCCCAACGTGTCTTGTTTCACAGAAATCCGACTTATATCGAATCCTGTATTCTCAGTTGAAGTTCAAAACTCTATATTGCGAACTGCAGCGCCATTTCAGGCTCGATTTATATTATATATAAATATATAACGTTCAACTTCGTTTTAAATAGCGAATTCAATATTAAATTTCATTAATATTTCAAATGTAATATTTAAATTAAATAAATTGAATTAAATATTTGATTGCCAAAAACACGGGTCGTTACATAGGCAAGATTTTTGGAAAGTTGAATCGTTCAAACTTTCCTCTCAGTAAGGAATTTATTCAAATAATAGCATCCGATAGAAATCAAAAGTCCAAAAATAAAGTAAATTAAAGACCAAGTCCTAATTTGAAGACCAAATCAAATATGTGATATCAGAGAATTAGGGTTATCAAAAACCCTATAAATACACGCAATTCATCACAGGCATGGTATCGAAACCGCAAACAAGAATTCAAGTAAGTAAGCACAAATCTAAAGATAGAGAAGCTTATAAATGTTCTAAGTGTTTCAATCAAGAATCCAGGAGCCAAATCATAAGATAAGAAGAAACCCTAGTTTTGACTTAACTTCGGTCGCCATTGAGTGATAAATACATGTGATTTGATTAGATCTCCATGGATTAAGCAGAAACCCTAGTTTTGATTTAGCTTCGGTCGCAATTGAAGATAGAAAGAGGAGTTGACAATTTTAAGTGACAAAAGAATATAAAAAAAAGGACGGCCAAAACTAATTTCTTTTAAGCCCTAAAGAAAAAAGGCAGATCCATTTTAACAATCAGATTAAAAGTAGACCATTGGATCGTATTCACGAGGATTTCTAATTTTATTAATATTTCAATTTGAATATATCTACAGCTATTCCAACATCATGTGGATATCTGTGCTAACACCTTGAAGCAAATGTTGTAATAGACAAAAATCAGCATAGCTATCATTATATTGTAGCTAGCAACATCATGTAATTTCGTTGTAGTGGGCCATATATGGCGTAATGATCTGTATCAGCCCCATCACGTAGTATTTGTAACTATGATTCCATTGCAATTCATCTCGTCCAATTCTGATTACATATGAAAGAGATATCATGATTACAAGTTTATACATAATTTATAATATTTAAATTATAAACCATTGCAATTAATTAATTAATTAATTAATTAATAGTTAATCACCGTCATTAGTCCTTAATTGTGTCATCATCCATCATTTTGAATTTATAGGGTTCGAACGAAAGAAATCCATCAACCTCGCCACCAAAACTTGATCGTCACGTCTCCTTGGAGCCGTCGGAACACCGACCAACCCTACCAGCATCTCCATCGACCTAAGCAGGACCCACACCTGGAAACCCGAACCCCCATTTGCCACGAGCTCACCAGAAAATTGATATAAAATGATTCTGTTCATTACGACCCTTGTGCCGCCACATGCCACCATAAATCACCGGACCTCCATCAAACGGCATGCCTCCATCTTCCCCTCCACTTCCTAGCTAACCACTTCGCCCGAAAACGCCTCCATCAACCGGAATCAGCCAAAATCCGAAACTTCACCACCTTCGTTCAAGCCCAAATCCACATTGATCCTTAACTCTAATCGATTACACAACCGTATGGATTGTAGAGCTTAAAGAGCTCCACAACTTTCATGTTGGTGCCATGATCTAAAACTGAGTGGATTAAGAAAGATTAAGAAAAAACAAGGTAAATTTTAGGGCATTAAAATGTGGGTGGCGGCCGGTTAGTTTTAGGGTTAGGGTTTGGGAATTAAGGGTATTATATATGCTTGCTTTAATATTAAAATATTCACGCTATGCATCGAAAATTTCACGAACTCCAAACGAAACGCAATGATTGTTGTCTATAGTTAATAACTCATATTCTGAACACAATGGAACTTGTTTCAGAAACCAATTTGGACATATTTGATCATTATTCTCAAAATCAAATTATAAACCATTATTAACTTCTAATCGACTATCGGTACGTGTTTATATCGCGCACGCTCGTATAACAACTCTGATTGATACAAAAATCGAAATCTTATAGTAATTTAACATTCCAAATCTGATGAAACTGATTTCGTTGACATCCAAGATCGTTTGAAAAATGGCTATTTTCAAGTGTTAAATTAAATCGATTTGTAATGATCAAATCCATTGAAAATAATTTATTATCATAGTATATATTCAAATAGAATTTTACATAGCTTCAAAATAAACTAATTTGGATTTTAAATTTGACATTCCCATTTTTAAGTAATTTAGCGTTCAAATTTTTAAATAAATTTCAAGCCTTTAAATCTTAAAGTTAATCATTTTAAATATTCCTATATAAAAATCTAGGTCATTACATGAACAAAACACATATTTTCATTTTAAATATTGTACGAACTACAGTACTTTGGCACAATTGATTTGTATAATCATATTATAGAATATTTGACACATAATACTGATTTTAAATCACTATTTTATGCTTCTTATTTTAATAACACCACAAAATTCATAAATATTGTTGTTATTGCCAAAAAATCACTTTAACAACAATTTGCAATTTATTTCGTGTTAACATAGGTCAACATTACATCTTATAATATATATATATATATATTTAACCATTCCAATCATGGGTACAACTTTTCTTTTCATTTATAATTTCAACAACTTACATTTTTCATATACAAATTTAGAAATTATTAATTATCTTATTAAAACAACTTAATCATTTTGTCATAGCAAAACAACTTAATAATTCATATTGAAAATATATCTCTACTTAAATATTGATTGTTAATCGATATGTTATATTTTCAATATCATTAAACCATCAAAGTATAATTTGCAAACACGTACTGAAATAAATTTCATTAATACACCAAGTAGATTTAATTTATTTTGATAAAAATCATTTCCTACAAATCACAAATTCTTTACTCCTTCATCATAAATTACCATAGGAGTTATGCTAGTGAACTCATATTTTATTCTTCTTAGTTCTGAAATCACAAAACACGTTATAATCTGTCTACCCAAGTACCCAAAAACACGAGTTATTACAACCCTCCTCCAACAGGACTCTGAGTTATGGCAAGCCACAACCTTTGGTTCCAACAGACTGTTTCACTAAGCCGATGATGTAATTCTATTATATTATATCCATTGTTATCGACATTCAGAGATGTGAGCTTATGGAGATATTTCGCTATGTTCTTGTGATCTTAGATATGATACAAGTGCTTCTTAATCTCGATATAATTGGATATCTTAATTATCGGTTGAGGATGTTCCACGATACTTATTTATAGTATACCTGTAGTTTGTTTCGTTTGTTATAGATTATTTGTTCAATTTGTTTTGTAGTCCATTTGATTCACTAGTATTTTAATATAAAATGTGTTGTGATTGAATAAAATATCTAGTTTACTCCGTTGTATTTTATTTACAATTACTAAATGCGTATTACACTGCTAAATAATTAATTAATTAACTATACATCAATTAAATGAAAATCACAAATTAAAATACTCAGTTTAAATGTTCTATTTAAAACTACAATCGTATACCTAGTTCAACTTCATTCCCCGCTTAAATGATCCATTTAAATGCTCTGCTTAAATAATCCTCTTACATTATGCACAAACGTACCCTTAATACAAAAGAAAAACCATTAGTACAAACGATTCATAAAATTCAAATGTTTATAATACATAGTATAGACCACACACTAGTTATATTTAACTTATACTGCAACTGATAGGATCCACATTCTCAGCATAAGTCCACGTGAGTAGCATAGAAACGATATTCCTTTTTTATGAAAATTATTATATCGATAACTTATTCACATAATAAAATGCATAATTTTATTCTATAGAACTATGTACATAATCTACATCCTAAAAGAAATGATTTTAAGTAGGATGATGTATGCTTACTTAAATTGGTCCACTTAATAAACATATATTTTATTAATTTATATTACACGAGTATGGAAGGATCAATTGACAATTACATACGATATTATAAACGTGGTCATAGAAAATTCTTATATTAAAGGAAATTATTCGATGTTCAATAACGTACAACATATTCACTTACATACAGTAAAAATAGGAAGAATAAACATAATTAATCATCCTAATTCTCAAAATACATCGTAACATTAAGAAGAAAAAAAATGAAGTTACAACCCAAAAAAGAAAAGAAATGTTCTCAATATTTAATTAACAAAAAGAAGAAAGAATGGTAAAAAGGATAGAATGACTTTGTATAGTGTAGCATCTTCTTTTTTAAATTAGTAAACTATATGTTTGTGTGAAACCGGTCACTCATTGATCTATTACTTAAAACATAAAATTCAAAACTTAAAACAGGAACCTCATATTGTTGACAGGGACACATTAAAACATCTCATTTCAAAATAACACTCATTTATCCATTTACTTTTTTTATTTAACAAAATAGAAACTATGAAATCAAATGAATTCAAGACCATGTATTCTATGTTCACATACTCTAATTGCCACTACTACATCGAGTCTTCTTTAACTATCATGCCTTCAATTCAAATTTCGTTATACCACCTCCATGTACTGTCTTATCTTCACCACCGACAACCTATTTTTACTCCACTTTCACCGAAAGCAGTCCACCACACACATAACCGCCTTTTCCAACTGAAAAAGCTCAATAATTATCAACACAAATTCACTTTTCTAGTTTCATCGGAGTTCGCTTATAGATTTCAAAGTATGAGACAGTTAACCTTATATTATTTTTTTGATGTTTTGCATTTTCAAATAATTTATTCCTTTCTACCGCCTATTATTCGACGGGCGTACTTCGACCCATCAGAGTTTAAGGGGTTTCTAGAGAAAAATGGAAGGTTATCAGATTGTCTGGTATGTGCTCAATCGGTCTCATCGCTTTCCATTATTTTAAAGTTATCTATATGTAGTAGATCGATTTGATTGGATACATTGTTCATTTAACTTTAGATTGATTTTCACAATTTAGAATTTGATTTTCTTCATATCGATTGTCAAATGTTTGTTCAGTCTTGATTTCCACTTCTTTACTCTCTATTTTTTTCCTAACTCTTGCATGTTTACACATAAATCACTATTTCTATATAGATCTATAAGTATTGCATAAATCATACAATATTGAAACAAACATATATGGAACTGGTGCATATATTCTTCCTTCTGGTAGTTGACATCTTTGGGAAAACATCTAGAAGTTTTATGCCTTTGTATAAGTTTAGTACTTCCACAAAAATGTCATTTAGCTTTCCGTGATTAGTTCTTTTGGAGCTACATAAAGATATACAAAATTGCACTTTGTATATATGTATATCGTTAAGCCAGAGATCCCCAAATAGAGTGTCCCCTCTTATTAATCCTAATTTAGGATTTTGGTTATGTAAATTCTTATCTTGTAATCTCTTGTATCTTTCTCTTACGTGGAATAAAATCTCTCTCCTTTGGACTGAATGTACACTATCTTCTTGATGGTAGTGGAACCAGTATAAATATTCTGTGTTCTTTTTTTCTTCTTTATAGTTATTTACTAATTGTTTGGAGTAATAGAATAATTATTGTTAGATTGACTGATGTTCAATTGGTAAATCTAGATCATATTTATTGTTTTGCCACGTATGTGCAATATTGTTACGCCCCGAATTTGCCCGGCCTCCGAGGAGACGGGAGAACGCGGATTGTAATGAGAACACGACACATCAGAACACAAATATGAGAACACGACACATCAGAACACAAATATGAGAACATTTCATTACTATTATAACCATTTACATTAGAGTTCAAATTAACAATATACAGCGGAAATTAATATTAGAGATTTAAATTACATAACAGCGGAAAATATAATACATGAATATAACGCGTAGTGGAAAACATCAACTACTACAACTGAAAGAAATACACGGATACAAAGCATTCCGAATATAGCTCCAGCCGTAATCCAGGATCTTGTTAAATAGAAATATCTGCAAAAACCAAACTAGTACCTGCCCGTGTGGAAAATATAGGCACCTAGAGTTTAGGTGAAAACAATAAAATCTAGGTCAGTCATGTGACTAGTGTGAGAACTAAAAACAGTTATTAAAATTTTAGTTTAAAATAGGGTACATCACGGGACCACGCGTATGTCACGAAACAAGTTTACTCCCATGAAAATTGAATCTATTATAAGACTCAAGTCCTATCACACAATGCAACACAAACTAGAGGATAAAGTTTTACCTTATAATAACCAAACATGCTTGGTACGCTTTAAAACAAATCATTTTGATATTACTATAAGTGCATAGTGTCAGAATAACTTCAAATATAAATATATCAATCATAGACAACATATGTACCATATATTATGTCGCTATACATAGGTTTACAACTGAAACCGAAAAGTCACGTATTGGAAATTGGATTTCCATCATGAGTCAAGGCGAGGGATGTCTCCTTATCGGTTTCGGGCCATCTCTAGTGGGATGCCCAGGACTCAGACGCTGGTGAGCCCTTGGATCTTTAGCGCCGGTTCTCTCTTACTTTTGAGAATTGCTTATTCCTGAGCAATACGTTCCCGGGACCTATCACTGGACCTTTTAGTCAGCACTATATCTGAGGCGCCATGCAATCCATCATCCATATAATAAAAATGTCTGGGCTCCATACCATGACACCACTTCTAGTTAGAAAGAAATGCCTGCACTCCCTGCAGTCACGGTCCTGTTTCCTACTCATATCGGGGTGTGAGGCTCACGAATTAACGTTATACACAAAGCTATGCTACTTAAAGTCATGCTTTAATCATCATCCACAAGGCCCTGCTTTCCAACGAAAGCCTTGATCATTTGCATATTAGCATGCCACATTGATAATTCATACCATACAACTGATATCTATCGATATATAACCTCTAACTCATACATCTTAGAGAAGGGTGCTAAGCAAGAGAATAAATTCTCCACCACCAAATATATACATATTTAATAGAAATCAATCAATACAGAATGAAATACAATGTCATACATACAATCCATTTACAAGTTCGTTCTGGGTCTGAACGAAATCGGAGGCACCTTATTCCTTGTCCTAAATGTCCAATACAGGAGAGAGGCCCTTACATATCCAGTCGATCTCCAAGTACATCTGGACGATCACCACTTATTACCTCGTCTTGGGTGTACAACCCAATCAAGACATCAGTAATCATCCATTCGATGTGTAGATTTCGGGTCTTCAACCACAATCTTCAAATCTTCGACTTTTAGTCGTCGCATCAGTTATTCAAAATGGGTTAAACCCAGACTTTCTGAATAACTCGCATAACATATAATCATGTGAAGTATAAACACATCATACGCCTCATTCCAATCCAGAATATTCTTTTATTAAAATATTCATTACATTAGGAAACATTCCTATAAATCTTATCAAAGATTTAATTCATATAAACCTCTTTATTTAAATCTTTCTTTGAAAACCATTACAAAAGATTTTATGTTATCTTTTAACAAACTTAAACAAAATTAAGGTTTATCAAACTAGTTGGGATTTACGAGCCTTACTGAAGTAATCATTCATTTTATTATCCCAATCCCAACTTATTCATCCCATGGAGTAAAACTGGTAGTACTCCATACCTAACACCCACTGTGTTATTGGTAAAATTAATTACCATTTCACGTTTTAAATCTAATCAAAGATTTAACTATCGCATGGAGTAAAACCGGTGGTACTCCATATCTCGATCATTTCTTGAATTCGATAAACTTAACTACTTCATTCACATTTCAATCTAATTAAAGATTCATTAAAACTATACTTAGTTTTAATCTCAAAAATCATTTCTTAATGATTATCCAAATTTAGGAAATAAACCCTGTCTTCACTTGGGTTAAAGAACCAATGTCAACTAAAACACTGTTTACGACAAACCCAAAGTCATCTTCCATTAAAACGGAACCTTCACGGAAATCATAATAGTTTATAATCGATATAAATTTCCATATCAGACTAATACTATAAGTGGAATAACGGTAAGGCCTTTTAAATTCCATATATAGTAATGGTCTTCCTTCACAGAAGCTCATTTCGATTATCATTAAATCAAATTCCACTCAATTCCAATTTAATATATTAAATTGGAAAATTTTTATTTTGGAAAATTTCAGTAGTTTTAATTAAAAGATATAAATTCCAAATCATAACTTCACCATTAATTGGGCTTAAGAACTAATGTCATTCAAAACATTGTTCACAATGAACCCAAAATCAACTTTCATTTAATCCCAATTATATTCATCAATAGGAAAATCACACTAAATATTAATGAAAAGATTTACTGTAACACCCCGTATTTTCTATGAATATTAAAATTAATAAATCTAAGAACACTTAATTTTTAGAAGAGGAATTAAGGGAAATGGGTTACGCCATTGCGTTCAACTTGGAATTCTGCTTGACATAGATTCCGAGTTTACGTGAATCGGACTCCGTATGAAGAAGTTGTGGAGTTCAGAAGATTTCTAGTGTATATAGAAAATAATAATTAAATAATATATTCAGTTTGAAATTCGAAATTCGGCTAGAACAGCTGGGCGGGAAATTTCCCTCCCAGGGGTGTCGCCCCCCCCTAGGGGGAGTAGACATAGGTGTCGACCCCCCTATAGAGGTGTCGACATAGGTGTCGACCCCCGTGTAGGGAGTCGACCCCTTTTGAGATCCAGACCCAATGACGAATTTTTATAAACCTGAGCTGATGTGGCCTTCCCTGATTGGCCGATGACTAATTTCTGAGGTATTAGGGCTTATGTGTCGTGCTATGGTTGGCTGGATGACACATCTCTTTGGTTTGATGGCCCTGATTTCTCCTAGACTAATCTAAAGTCTAGAATTAATCCTAGACTTCTATATAATCACCCCAAACCTCAACCCTAGACCTCACATTCTCATTCTATGAAGCCGTCATGTTGTCCATCCCTAAGCTAGCCTAGCCTCTATCTTCTCCAAATTAGAAATCAAGTTAGAAAGCTCCAAACAAAATCCAAACTAGAGAATCAAACGTCTACTTCAAAGGATAGCTAAATAAATTCAGAAATCAGATCCCACAATACAAAATCTGTCCTTTTTCTGTAAGTTTAGTTATTATTTAGATTTAAACACCTAATAGAAATCATGACTATAATAATTAGATCTAGAATGATGCCTAATTCTGATTCATGTCTATCCTTTTGTCAAATCTGAATTGTCTATGCCTATGAGACTATTGTGATTGATGTAATGACACCTATCATGCCTATGAGACTATTGTGACTGACATAAGGAAACCTATCATGCCTATGAGACTGTTGGATTGACATAATGGAACCTATCATGCCTATGGGATTGTTGTGATCGATATGATGGAACTTATCATGTTGTACATCCTATGCCTATGAGACTATTGTGATTGATATAATGGGACTTATCATGTTGTACACCAAAATTAGTGATTCTCTTAAGTCCAATTCTACCTTATATTTTTACCTATGGTGTAAATTGCTTCGCTTGTCCACACTTATTGTTAATGTACAACGTTGAAACATGATCCTTGAATTGGGTACACCTTTGCATGCCTATTTTTCCTTATGTTAATTCTTATGCTCCTTCTCTATCTTTCCCTTTTTTTATTTTCATTTGTCAATACTAAGTTCATTCAGAACTTAGATTAAATCTCGTTGTATGTGCGATTGTAACGCGGGAAAATTAGGTATAATTTAATTTAGTAAACTTTGGGCATAGCATGTGAATGTGGCATAAAACTTGTATTGACTACACTTGGGGAAATATTGGCATAAAAAGACATAAACTTGGACTCATATGACAAATATGTAAATCGGCTAAATATGAACATGCATAACCTAAGGTTAGATTGAGTTGCGGTGTAAGACTGCCCGGAACCACCCGGCACATCCAGCAACCGCAACAATATAGATCTAATGTGAGAGGTTAGCGCATTAAGCCCCAAAAACCCGAGGTTAGATTGAGTTGCGGTGTAAGACTGCCCGGAATCGCCCGATACATCCAGTGACCGCAACAATATAGATCTAATGTGAGAGGTTGGTGCTATAATGAATGAATTAAAGCTAAGGAACAGACAAACTAAGAATGGTAGGGTTAAGTTAATTAAAGCAACACTTAACCAATACAACATGTTAATTAAACAGATGGGTAGGGTTAGGTAAATTTGAGAACACTTAACCGTTATAACATGTTGATTAGGAAACCCTAGTAACGGGGACCCATTTCAGCAGTAACCCACATAGATGTATCATGGTACCCTGAACTAGGCAGGGTGGGGCACGATCACTGGGCTGATTATAAGCGGTCAAAATAGCAGTGGGTGGTGCAGTAGTGTAGGTTCTGGCGGAGTATGGGCATGCACGTACTACGGAGTGGACAAAGCAGACACTGGGCATCAATAGTATACACTGTGCATCTAGAATTTGTGTCGGGTTGCCACCATAGGAATTGATACACCCTATGGTGGGACCAGCACAGGTATCTACAATCAAGCAGGGCTGAATGACACAAGTATGAAATGCATGCAAGTAGAAGCCGATCAGGAAAGGGATCACTTTGTTATGAACACATGATGGTAGTTGAAACATTCGTTTGTAGGTGCAGAGAAATGGAAATGAGTGCGATAGTATATCCAGTTTATCTTGCCTTATCTTATGTTATCTTATTTCTATGGTAATGTCCTATGTTCAGTTTATTCATGTCATGATTCTTTTACCTGTTTACATGCTGAATAATCACTGGACTTACCAGACTTATGTCTAACCCGCTTTCTTTCGCCTTCTTTTCTTCCGTCCCCTACCCCCCTCCTGGTCCACAGGGAGGGAATACTTTAGCTTAGTGCAGACCTTTTCTAGCTTGAAGAGAGTAGATGTATTGCTTGGATTTTCTTTTCTTGAGCTATGGCTGTGGTCACACTTCAATTGGGGATTTATGCTGCTTTACTACTGTTTTATGCTTCTTTATGTACTTGGAGTTTTTAAATCAAGACAGATCTTTTATTGTAATAATTAAGAAGTTGGGTTTTGAGACAATACTTGTAATGTTTTGACTGAACCACGCTATTTATGAAATAATTTCCGTTTTCCGCTGTTTATATGTCTATCGTGTAAATTGTCTGTGCCTTTTTACCTAAAATGCTTCACCAAAGTTAATGCATTCCCTTTGTGAGTGACCTTAACGGAGGTGGGGTGTTTCACTTGGTATCAGAGCAATGGTTTACCTGATCAGATAAAAGATTTTGAAAACTATTTTTCAAAAAGGAATTTAAAGAAGCATTTTCAAGAAAAGTGTTGTTTTATTTTAAAGGCATAATCCCCAAATCCATATGCACTATCTTTCTATCCTTTGTTCAGAACCTTTTCTTTACGTTTCAGCATGTCTGGGGATCTTAATCTTCCCGAGGGCATACTGATACCTGCATGGTTCAAAAGGTATCTGGAGGCTAGGGATAATAACGCAGGCCCAACAGACGTTCCTCTTCCCCCCAGCTGTAGCCGTTCCTCCTCCTCCTCTGTGTGTGAATGCTTTCTCGAAGATATGTAGAGACTTTCGAGCTATGGGCGGAAAGAACTTTAATGGGAATGAGTCATTTGTGGAAGCAAGAAACTGGCTCAAGGAAACAGAAGATTTGTTTGTTATCTTCGAAGTGGACGATAGGAAGAAGATACAATTGGCTGTATGGTTACTTAAGGACGAAGCCTCTTACTGGTGGGAAGTTACTAATGCAGAGAGACCAGCTGAAACTTGGGAGGATTTCAAAAGGAGATTTGAAATGAAGTTCCTCTCGCAAGCTGAACGAAGCCTACAGATGGAGAAGTTCTTAGCACTCAAACAAGAAAGCCTATCGGTTAAGGAATACATCAACCAATTCAACCAGTTGGCTAGATTCGGACCGGAGTTAGTGAACACTCCACATAAAAAGGCTCTCTGTTTCGTGAAGGGGTTGAGTGAGCCACTACACAACCTAGCTATGTCCCATATACCTATGGGTGCGACTTTTGAGAGACTGGTAGATATGACACTGTTACAGGAGGAAGACAACGATGGCAAGAAAGAGGCAAAGGTGGAAGAACCTCTAGACAAGAAAATGGAGGGATCACAGAATAAGAAAACATATTCCAAGAAAGGAGGGAAGAATAGCAAACCCTATGACAAGAGAAAGTGTAAATTTTGTGGCATACCTGGACATCTAATTAAAGACTACGGGAAGAAGAAGAGGAAGATGGGTGATTGCTTTCAATGCGACGAGACAGGACATATGGCTAAGGATTGCCAAAAAAGGCAAGGGCAAGGGCAGAGGACTGGATCTACTTCTGGAGGGCAGATTCATGCTCTCATTGCACCTCCGTAAGAAAGAGGTAGAAATATTTCTATTGAGAGTTTAGTTTATCTTTCTGATCATCCAGTTCGTACACTTTTTGATTCTGGCGCATCGCACTCTTTTATATCTACTGCTTTAGTTGAATCTCTGCACCTAGATACCAGTATAGTAGAGGATCCCATGGTTGTTTTAAATCCAATTGGGGGTTCGGGTTATTTGTCAATGATTTGTTTGGATTTGGAAATTTCTATACTAAGCATTGGGTTTAGATGTAATTCTTATGTTTTGGGTTTCACGGGCTATGGGTTGATTCTAGGCATGGATTGGTTATCCAGTATTGGTGCCATCCTCGATTGTGAAAAGAGAGTGGTTAGACTTATGACTCGCCTCGGTAACACTCTCGAAATCTCTTGTAATCCCATGAATTCTGTTATGCTTAGCTATCTAGAATCTCTTGATGCGTCTGTTGAAAACTTGTAATCTGTTAGAGTAGTCCGTGAATACTCGGATGTCTTTGAAGAGGTGAAGGGTTTACCTCCGAAGCGAGAGATAGACTTCCGCATATACCTTGTTAATAATGCAAAACCTGTTGCTTTACCCGTTAGACGCATGGCTCCAAGGGAAAGGAAAGAGCTCAGCAAGCAAGTTAAAGAGTTGCTTGAAAAGGGGTTTATAAGGCGGAGTATTTCTGAATGGGGTGCTCCAGTGGTGTTGTAACGACCCGCAAATCCGAGCTATCTGAGTTGACTAAATACAACACACGTCCAACCCAAATAACACGGAAATACGAACCATTAATAGAAAGAAATTAGAGGGTGAGATAGAAAAGATAGAACTAATAGAATAGAAGAAGAAGAACACAACTGAGCATAATCAAAGTAAACACGAATCTCACAGCGGAATGAATAAAATATATTATATAACATTACTTTTGAAATACAAATCAGTAACTTTATATGCATACCATCATCAGAGCACAACAGTCATTTCTGGAACAGTTATAAACACCTGTTTCCAGATACAACATAGTACACAGCGGAAATACGATAATCTACAGCTAACTGGTGAAGCCTCCTGCTTCCAGCTCCTCCAATTGAATCTGTGAAATCCCGACTACTTGACTGCCCGTACAGATTTGGGCACCCAAGAGTTTAGGGAAAACAAAAACAAAATAAACTCTGGGTCAGTCATGGGACTGGTGTGAGTAAACTCAAATCATTGGTTTAACCTTTAAAATCCTTCCAAAAGAAAAGATAATAGTAAGACTAGCCCACACATAAACATGGACGGTTTTTACCTTACTATAACCCAAAACACTTTGATACGAAAATCCAGTGATATTATAATAATGTCTACATCAAGTAAATAACCAAATAGTAGAACGCTTGCATCTCACGCTCTACATACATATTATAAAATCAAAAACCGCAGGGCGCTTATTGGAGATTGGATTTCCAACATGACAAGGTATAGAACCACCTTCCGCTAGTGTATCTCTAGAGAGGAATACACTGGGTTCAACAAGAACATCTTGTAAACCGGCCCACACATGACCGACCACTCATTTCGCTTGAGTGTATCGAATGTATATCACCAACGGTTAGGATCAGCAACCGTCTCCCGACTGGGACAGCATCGAATAGAATAAGAAATTAAATGAACCTCTAGATAGGTGATTATACATCCTAATGGGTGCGACCCACATAGCCATGCTGCCTGCCCGATTTTTGTCCTTTCCCGGTTGTTGAGGCCTGAGGCTACGAATACTTACCATTCATTGATAGCACAATCACTTTGAATGCCACATTGTCAGATCCGTTAATCACTAGTTAAGTTTGCACAAATATTCTGGATGTTATGCTAAGGGAATAAATCCGTTGCAACCATATATATTTATACATACCAACTTCTGCGATCATTGGAAATACTCTGTCAGACATTCGTCCATTTACGTTCGTTCTGGGATTGAACGAAACCGAAGGCACAATTTCTATTTATAGAAAAAGCCCTTGCACTTCACTCCATCTTCGATTATCTTCATATAATCTGATTCGCAACGCCACTGCCAATACAGAGTGGTTCACGAATAATAATCCAACCGGTCTCTCCGTATTGACAACGATAGTCAAAACTTCGATAGTCTGTGATTTAACCATCGAATAAAAACAAGTGTTCATCCAACATATCAAACAAATCACTGGGCTCTTTAATTAATATTTCATTAATTAAATCTCTTCTCCATTTCCTTATCAATATTTGTTAACCAAATATTTACAAGTATCGCCTCCTTTTATTTTCTATAGTTAGAAAATATTTTCGATTTTAATTGGAAAACATTCCAATCACTTATCTCTTCCACGAACTCATTTAGTTCTATACTTAGAAAACATTTGTTATTTTATTTCCAAGTTTACATTTATTTGGGTTAAAACGGATGTTGTGTAAAACATCGTTACGACAACCCAAATATATACATTCAACTAAATCTCTTTAAACGTTGATCTTCGAGACTGAGTTTTGCTATTTATCGGTTGTTAATGAAACCAATCAAGTTGGGGTATAATTACCTCTCAGACCTTGACTGAATAACATTCATAACGTCAAAACAGACAAGACTACTTACTCGAATAATCAATACTATACAAACCAATTATCTATTTTTAAAACACGTATACATTTCCCTTGTTATTTTTAACAAATCTAAGTTATAGTTTTCCTTCTTGTTTCAAATATCCTATTTAAATTTGTTTCATTATCTAATTCTCTATATATATATATCGATATATGGATTTCTAGTTATCAAATTTTCTTAAAAATATTCTAACTCCTTGAATTTTCGGAAAAAATCGCCATAACCTCCCCTGTATCGGAAGCATCGGGAAATTTCAAATAGCTTCCCGGTAACTTCTCAACTCAAAAAGAAAAGAAAAAGGCAAGCGGCTTGCCGATACGGCGCATAAAATCTCATATATGAATTAAACATGTACCTTATTGTCGAGCACACTAATTATATACCTTCATCACTTTATCCCATAACTGTCTCCGGTATATCTATACCTGTACAATTCATTTCAACTTCATACACTCGTTTTGACTCAATTCGTTAAAGTAACTCTTTAACTAACTCTTTGCCCATTTCGCTTGTATATATGAATATAACACGTTTCAAATATATTTCAACTTACTTATCAACTAATTGAATTCAAATTTTAATTTAAGTTCTATATTCGATTTCAAATATATGTTTACAATTCAAAAATTCAATTTTCAAAGTTCGACTTCAATTCACCACTCGATTAACTAATTCTTCTTTGATTTAGTTAATTCTATTCAATAATCAAAAATATGACTACTGTTTCTAAAATCACTTTTCTTACTTCACTTGAGTTCACCTTTATGTTCTAACTCAAGACCAGGTTTTTAAATGGAAATTCGGATTTTTATTTGCTTAAAAATCCCTATATTTATTATATAAAATCCATTATGGTTTTAATGGTTTCTGGCGCTGCACTTTTAAAATTTTGATTTTGACATAACTCAAAATCTATACGACGAAATCCAGCTTTTTCTCCTCCTACAGAAAAGTGTTATCAAATTGGTCCTGACGTTTCTTGTTTCAAAGAATTTCGACTTCAATTGATTCCTGTATATTCAATTGAAGTTCGAAACGACAATTTACGAACTTCAGCGCTGCGGCGAGTTCGTTTTAATTATATTTATATATATAAACTTTTGAACTGCCGTTAAAATGAATTCAACTCCATTTTAACTCTATTTGAAATCTATTTTCAAATTCCCATCACATTCTATTTTAATTCTATATTCAATTTACATTTGAATTTCTCTATTCAAATTCTATTTCAAATCTCTTATTAAAATTCTATTTGAATTTCCCTTATTCAAATTCAATACTCCCATTTCGTTTAAAGTTCTATATTCCTTTTCTATTTGAAATTTTTACTTTTGAATTCCTACTTGAATCCTGTACTCAAATTCCAATTCAACCCTATTTGAATTCTATGTTTAAACTCCATTTCACTTCTATAGTTAAGCTCCCTTTGAATTCTATTTTCAAGTTTCTATATTTTAAATTCCCTTTGAATTCTATTTTTCAAAACTCTATATTTTACTTTTCTTTATTCAAATCCATTTGAATTCCTTTGAATTCAAATTCTATTTCAATTTCTTACATCCAAATTCTATATTTAAATCACATTTAAATTTCTGTATTCAAATCCTATATTTAAATTCTAGTCAAATTCTATTTATTCAATTTGACTTTTATTTAAATAAAATTCGAATTAATCGAATTCAAATCATAAATCCTTACTGATTTATTTTCGTTCAATTTATATTCTGAACATCAGAATAAATTCCATCGTTTATTTCTTTAAACGATTTTCCCATTTCTATTTTCAAATTCACATTTGAATTTAAATATTCAAATTATCCAAATGATAATTTTTCCACTTTCTATTTACAAACCTCATTTAAACAAGTCTCGCTTTCAAATAAAATATTTCATCTTTGGAAAAATATATTCCTTTTTCAAAGTCACACTTGTATTTCTATTTTCTGAATTATCCAATGATAATTCATTTCACTCCACTTATAAACTTCGTTTATAAAGGAATCACTTGTTTTATTTTTCAAACAAGTTTATATTTCAAATCTATTTAAAAATTCAAATTCTATTTAAAAATAGAATTTTCCCTTTTAAATCTCAAATATCCTTCCACGATATTTTAAATACATTAACACTTAGCCCAGTGATATTTAAAACAATCAAATCGCCCAATTTTCAATCATTTGATTTTTAACACATCATATATGAAAAATATATATGAAATCAAACAAACAACAAACAAACAGATAATATATTTTTGAGGAATCCAGTTGGATCCCTCCAACCTGTTTTCCTGCATCCACAGATGTTAGCACATAAATAATACCCATTCTGCTTCGTGGCAGAATATCGTGGTATAGAAGGTCATCCACTAATCATAGCGTGGGGCGTATAGGGTAATCATCCGCTATGAAACTGCGGGCATCCGCTAATGAGACTGCGGGAATCCAACCAATCATCAACCCAATATATATATAATATAGCCTAAATAACTAATATATATAAAACAACCAGAAAGCATTCAACAAGCAACAAACAATTTATTTTTAATGAAATAAAAATAATTTTAAAGGTGAGTGAGATTTACTCACCGTAATTGCAGTTGTCGAATATCTTGTTTATTCCCAAATCCCCGGCTACGAATCTTCTCGAATAAATTCGCACCTACGATATTTTATTTAAATTACTGATTAAACATTTATTTATTTAATCAAATAAACACCCTTCCTATATAATTTTTCTTCTTTTAATGGTTATTAAATTTAATTTAACTTAACAAATAAAATTAAACCAATCTATGTATTTTTCAACCTTAAACCATATATATCTAACTCTTACTTAAGTAAATAAATAACAAAGCCATTTTATATTCCTCCTAACAGTATACAAATTTAGTTTAACTAATATATTAATTAAATTTAAATAAATAAAAACCGATACCTTCATCCCATTTTCTCTTTTCTTTCTTTGACTGTTTGTTTTGCAACAGGCTTCACCCTCTAACACCTTATCCAACTCTATACCATTCCAACCTTTTCAACCAAAGTACCAGCTTCAACATTTCACCATTCAACTGACCGAAATCCTACCCTGTGTTACTAGTTTCAACCAACGCCTCCAGTAAAACGAGCGCCCTCCTTCATTCACTCCCACGCGGACCCTCGGCTTCTGTCGAACTCCCAATTTGCACCCTTCCATCTTCGATTTCACAAATCGCACACCTCAATACCCACCTCCAACCTGAATCCGTTCGCACCTCATCTGTAATCGCGAGCGCCTCCCTAAATTCGCGAACGGTGCCTCAAGTGTTGATCGAGCTTCAGAAATTTGTGTCGCAACATCTGCTATCCCCTTCAAAAATACCCTCAACCCATCCAATTCTCGAATCGCGGATGCTTCAGCTCGCTCTCGAGCTTCAGGAAGTAACGGCTTATGAATTTTCGATTTCATATTGGGGTGTATTCTATTTGCAGCTCTCGGTTTTGATTTGAGATGGGAAAGAGAACGAAAGCAGATGCTTGAACTTTTGAAAGTGATGAATTGTGAGTAGTTGCGGTGGGATTTATAAGTGAAGGAAAAACATGAAGTACAGAAACCATTAAATCTTTGTTTCCCCGAAACTGAAGCTTGGAGACAACGTTGTTGGCTCGAGATGAAATATAGGGTGTGCGACTTTATTTAGGTCTGCGTTAAACACTTCTTAGGTCGGCTCTGATTTTTTTCTTTTATTATTTATATTGATTTTATTTTAATTAAATAATTAAAATATCTCGCGGTCCTTAACTAGTAATCCCGAACCACTATTCAACCGTGACGACCGGCGATACCAGATTATAACGCTATTCTGGTCTAAATGGAGTAGTATCTAGAATTTTATTTTACTGTCTGCAGGAGATATTTAATTTAAATTAATGGTTTAAACTAAATTTGATTTAAAAATATAATTCAATTCCAAACAGTTAATTTTATTGAAAATAAATTAATATTATCGTTCTAATTCAATAGAATTTATATTAATCGATTGAATTGTCTCAATTCAGTTTTAACTCAGCGTCAAATTATTTATCGTTCTAGTATTACGGCAATTCAATATATTCGATATTAAATCGTATACTGATTAGTAAACCGATAAATTCAATATTAAAATTCATTTATATTCCTAGTTAAATATTTAAAACTAATTATATAACAGCTAAAAATCCGGGACGTTACAGGTGTTTGCAACCAAAGCGGATGGTCCACTTCGCCTATGCGTGGACTATAGGGAGCTAAACAAGCTGACCAAGAAGAATAGACACCCACTTCCTAGAATAGACGACTTGTTCGACCAGCTCGTAGGTGCCTCAGTTTTCTCCCAACTAGATCTGGCCACCGGATTTCATCAGCTAAGAGTGGCTGAGGACAGCATAGACAAGACCGCGTTCAGGACCCCGGATGGTTTCTTCGAATGGCTTGTCATGCCTTTCGGCTTGACAAACGCACCTGCCTACTTCGTAGACTTGATGAGTAGGGTGTTCAGAGAGTTCCTTAATAAATTTGTAGTGGTCTTCGTGGACGACATTTTGATTTTCTCAAAAATTGAGGAAGAACATGCTTTGCATTTAAGGGAAGTCATGGATACTCTTCGTGCACATCAGCTGAAAGAAAAATTCTCCAAATGCCATTTTTGGAGAAATGAAGTAAGATTTCTTAGTCATGTGGTCTCCAAAGAGGGGATAACTATGGATCCTGCAAAAGTAGTTGCGGTGCAAGATTGGAAGATCCCACGGAATGCAACCGAAGTACGAAGTTTTCTCGGGCTAGCGGGCTTTTACAGAAAGTTCATTAAGGACTTTGCAAAGATCTCAGCTCTACTTACTAGGTTGACAAAGAAGAACCTAACTTTTGCTTGGGATTTGGATTGCGATGTTGCTTTCCAACGATTGAAAAGGGCTCTAACAACAGCCCCGGTTCTGACATTGCCTGATGGGAGTACGAAGTTTACAGTATACACAGACACATGCGGTACAGGATTGGGCGTTGTCTTGATGCAAGAGGGCAAGGTAGTTTGTTATGGGGGAAGGCGGTTGAAGGTACATCAGAAGAACTACCCAACTCATGATTTAGAACTAGCTGCCATTGTTTTTACTTTTAAGTCATGGCGTCATTACCTACTAGGAGAAAGGTTTGAATTGTTTACTGACCATAAATCGTTAAAGTACCTTTTCTCACAGAAAGATCTTAACTTAAGACAACAAAGGTGGATGGAATTTCTTGCCTCATACGATTTTGAGATTGCATATACTCCTGGCAAGGGCAATATTGTAGCAGACACCTTAAGCAGAAAGAAGCTGACCTTAAGTCCTCTCTTTGTGGAAAGGCAAAGCTTGGAATACATAGCAAACTTTGACTTTAGACTCTCCTTTGAATTTGTACCTGGTTTGTTAGCATCACCAGAGGTGCGACCTACTCTTTTGGACTCAATAGGAACCGCACAACGTGAAGACCCTCAGCTAGTTGATGTGGTGGATAAGCTAATTAGAGGTGAGACTTCTAGTCACCTCAATAGATACTCCATCGATGACAAGGGTTGGTTGAGACGGGATGGAAGACTATGCATCCCACAAGCAAGGGATTTGGTGAAAATAGTTCTCGACGAAGCACACCATTCTAAGTTAACCATCTACCCAGGTGGGGACAAGATGTATAAAGACATAAAAAGGGTTTTCTTTTGGAATGACATGAAGAAGGATGTAGCTGAGTTTGTCTCTAAATGCTTGATATGCCAGCAAGTCAAGACAGAGCAGAAGAAGCCTGATGGTCTGCTTCATCCTCTAGAGGTCCCACAGTGGAAATAGGATAGCATTTCGATGGACTTTATTGATGGGTTGCCTAGGTCAAGAAGGGGCAATACCAGTATTTGGGTAATAGTGGTCAGTCTTACAAAAAGTGCTCACTTTGTACTGGTTAAAAATAGGATGACTGCCTCATCATTAGCATCCATTTATCTTAAAGAGGTGGTTCGACTGCATGGAATACCCTCTAGCATAGTAAGTGATCGAGATCCTATCTTTACGAGCGAGTTTTGGAAGAGTTTGCAAGAGGTTGTAGGTACACAGCTATACTTAAGCACTGCCTATCACCCTCAAACCGATGACCAGACGAAAAGGGTGAACAGAGTATTAGAAGACCTTTTGAGATTGTGCATTCATGATTTTGGAGGAACATGGGAGGATCACCTTCCCTTGGTGGAGTTCGCCTACAACAATAGCTACCAAGCTATCATAGGCATGGCACCCTTTGAGGCTTTATATGGAAGACTGTGTCGATCACCAACTTGTTGGTAGGAGTCTACAGACAAGCTCGTACTTGGGCCTAACATGATCAGAGAAACTTCAGAGAAGGCGGACTTGATACGAAGACAAATGAAGACCGTACAAGATAGACAGAAGTCCTACGCTGATAAAAGAAGGACCGACCTTGAGTTTGAGGTTGGAGACAGAGTCTCCTTTGAAGAATGTCGTTCGCTCTAGGTCCGTAGGAAAATTGGCACCAAGATTTGTAGGACCATTTCCTATCGTTGAGAGAATTGGGAAGATGGCTTATAAAGTAGAGCTGCCCGAAAAATTGGCTGGAGTTCATAATGTCTTTCATGTCTCTCATCTACGAAAGTGCTTACATGAGTCTGCGGAAGTCGTGGAGCCAAGCATACTAGAGGAAATAGAAGTAGAGTGAGAAGCGACGGTGAGAAGAGTTCCAACTCGTATCTTGGGTACAGAAGTTAAAAAGCTACGCAATCGTGAAGTCAAGCTAGTTAAAGTACAATGGAGTGACGCTGAAGGAGACACGACTTGGGAGACTGAAGACAAGATATGCGCATCCTACCCTTTTCTTTTTTAGGGTACATCCTTGATCTCTTTTTCCATAAATTTATGCACGCTTGTATCTATCTCTTAAGTATATCTCCTCGGTCCTATTCTTGATCCTTAGGTAGAAACCAATGGATGTAAACATGTATTTGAAAACATGTTATGATTTATGGTTGCAAGTGGTTGCAAGTGGTTACTAGTGGTTGCTCGTGGATGCATATACACACACTAGGTACTAGACCGGCTCAGTCACATTCATATTGCATATGCATACGCATATACGTATTTATATATGGATTGAAACTTGATGTGTTATCATATGGATGTTGCATTTTTATGAATGGTTGTGTACTCATGTAGAGGTTATAAGGTACGATTAGGAATAATTGTATACATGATGGACTCATGGCACTGACATAATTCGCATTAAGAAGGTCAACTGAATCAGTAGACCGCCTGATTTTGCATTAGATACGGACATGTACACACACTATGCATATGATCATGAAAGCATAAGAAATCTTTTTAAGGACCATGGATGCCTGCGATTGATGGTCGAGTAGATCAATGTTGGATGTTAGGATACCTTCTTCTTAACTTAGAGATTTCGGGGACGAAATCCTTTAAGGAGGGGAGAATGTAACACCCCGTATTTTCTGTGAATATTAAATTAATAAATCTAACAACACTTAATTTTTAGAAGATGAATTAAGGGAAACGGGTTATGCTATTGCGTTCGTCTCGGAGCTCTGCTTGACTTAGAGTCTGAGTTTGCGTGAATCGGACTCCGTATGAAGAAGTTATGGAGTTCAGAAGATTTCTAGAGTAAACAGAAAATAATAATTAAATAATAAATTCAGTTTAAAATTCGAAATTCGGCCAGAACAGCTGGGCGGGAAATTTCCCGCCCAAGGGTGTCGACCCCCCCAGGGGGAGTCGACATAGGTGTTGACCCCCCTATAGGGGTGTCGACATAGGTGTCGACCCCCCCCTGTAGGGAGTCGACCCCTTTTGAGATCCAGACCCAGTGACGAATTTTTATAACCCTGAGCTGATGTGGCCTTCCCTGATTGGCCAATGACTAATTTCTGAGGTATTATGGCTTATGTGTCGTGCTATGGTTGGCTGAATGACACATCTCTTTGGTTTGACGGCCCTGATTTCTCCTAGACTAATCTAAAGGCTAGAATTAATCTTAGACTTCTATATAATCACCCCAAATCTCAACCCTAGACCTCACAATCTCATTCCATGAAGCCGTCATGCTGTCCATCCCTAAGCTAGCCTAGCATCCATCTTCTCCAAATTAGAAATCAAGTTAGAAAGCTCCAAACAAAATCCAAACTACAGAATCAAACGTCTATATCAAAGGATAACTAAACAAATTCAGAAATCAGATCCTAGAATACAAGATCTGTCCTTTTTCTGTAAGTTCGGTTATTATTTAGATTTAAACATCTAATAGATATCATGAATTTAATAATCGGATCTAGAACGATGCCTAATTCTGATTCATGCCTATCCTTTTGTAAAATCTGAATTGCCTGTTCCTATGAGACTAATGTGATTGATGTAATGACACCTATCACGCGTATAAGACTATTGTGACTGACGTAATGAAACCTATCATGCCTATGAGACTGTTGGATTGACATAATGGAACCTATCATGCCTATGAGATTGTTGTGATTGATATGATGGAACTTATCATGTTGTACATCCTATGTCTGTAAGACTATTGTGATTGATATAATGGGACTTATCATGTTGTACATCAAAATTAGTGATTCTCTTAAGTCCAATTCTATCTTATATTTTTACCTATGGTGTAAATTGCTTAGCTTGTCCACACTTATTTTTAATGTACAATGTTGAAACATGATCCTTGAATTGGGTACACCTTTGCATGTCTATTTTTCCTTATGTCAATTCTTATGCTCCTTCTCTATCTTTCCCTTTTTTTATTTTCTTTTGTGAATTCTATGTTCATTCGGAACTTAGATTAAATCTCGTTGTACGTGCAATTGTAACACGGGAAAATTGGGTATAATTTAATTTAGTAAACTTTGGGCATAGCATGTGAATGTGGCATAAAACTTGTATTGACTACACTTGGGGAAATATTGGCATAAAAAGACATAAACTTGGACTTATATGACAAATATGTAAATCGGCTAAATATGAACATGCCTAACCCGAGGTTAGATTGAGTTGCGGTGTAAGACTTCCCGGAACCGCCCGGCACATCCAGCAACCGCAACAATATAGATCTAATGTGAGAGGTTAGCGCATTAAGCCCCAAAAACCCGAGTTTAGATTGAGTTGCGGTATAAGACTGGCCGGAACCGCCCGGCACATCCAGCGACCGCAACAATATAGATCTAATGTGAGAGGTTGGTTCTTTAATGAATGAATTAAAGCTAAGGAACATACAGACTAAGAATGGTAGGGTTAAGTTAATTAAAGCAACACTTAACCAATATAACATGTTAATTAAACAGATGGGTAGGGTTAGATAAATTTGAGAACACTTAACTGTTATAACATGTTGATTAGGAAACCCTAGTAACGGGGACCCATTTCAGCAGTAACCCACATAGATGTAACACGGTACCCTGAACTAGGCAGGGTGGGGCACGATTACTGGGCTGATTATAAGCAGTCAAAATAGTGGCGGGTGGTGCAGCAGTGTAATTTCCAGCGGAGTATGGGCGTGCACGTACTACGGAGTGGATAAAGCAGGCATTGGGCATCAATAGTATACACTGTGCATCTAGAATTTGTTTCAGGTTGCCACCATAGGAATTAATACACCCTATAGTGGGACCAGCACAGGTATCTACAATCGAGCGGGGCCGAATGACACAAGTATGAAATGTATGCGTGTAGAAGCCGATCGGGAAAGGGATCACTTTGTTATGAACATATGATGGTAGTTGAAACATTCGTTAGTAGGTGCAGAGAAATGGAAATGAGTGCGATAGTATATCCAGTTTATCTTGCCTTATCTTATGTTATCTTATTTCTATGGTATTGTCCTATGTTCAGTTTATTCATGTCATGATTCTTTTACCTGTTTACTATTGAGAAAAAGATTTTGATCGATGCCAACATATAAACGTGCAATGAAGATCATTTCAAAGAGATAAGGTTTTTACATTGACTCATGTTAGAAATATGTTAAAATCTATCCTCAAAGTATAACACGAATGCACAAAGTTATATCATATCTTCGTTGCTGAAATCTATATATTTGAGGATTTGAAAAGTCATAGAAAAAGCCCAAACAGTCCAGGATCCGACCGGGAAAAGGTGCAGAGTGATCTAGACTGTGGACCGAAGTCTTCCGGTCCACAGCCACAAAACGGTCGACCGCCCAAAAAGGACCAGTCGACCAGTGATGATTCCTTCTGTTTTTTTTTTTGTTTTTTTCACATGACCAGTCGACTGGTCATATACCACCATTCGACCGTTTTGGTCTCTAGAAGAAAACGGTCGACCGGTGAATACGGACCAGTCGACCGGTCTGCGTATTTTTGCACATAACGGCTATTTTTCTGGGTTTTTTAAATTCAACAAGTCGACCAGTGATTTTCAACCATTCGACCATTTTCAAACAGCAAGTTTTTTATGAAAGGTTGCTTCTATTTGTGAAGAGATTTCTATTCAATAATCAAAGGAAATGGACACAACTTTTTTTATAGAAACTCTTCATGAAGAATTACTACCTTTCTACTATTATATAAACAACTTCAAACTTGTTTTACAATAACCGAATCATTATATATTCTCTCTAATTTCTGAATTGCATTTTCATATTCTTTGCAAAACAAAAGCTCTCCAAATTTCAAATACTTGTTGAATCCTTGAATCAATTTAATATCATTTGATTCAACAAGCATTCTACTTCCTTAAATCTACACATTCAAAGTATATACTCAAGGATCAGATTATAGGAAGACTGTACTCAAACTGTTGACTATCCGTGTTGAATCAAGAACACAAAGCAGAAGTCAAAACCATTGTATTAATTGAAGTCCTGTGTGTGATCAGGCAAGTGTTGAAGTGCTCCGTGTTGTAAGAGGCAAGTTGTGAACTCCTCGTGTTGATAGAGGCGTGAAATCCCGTTCGGCTGCTCAGGTATTGTGAACCTGTTCCTTCGGATGAAGCGAGGTGGTTGATTAGTGAAAATCCAGAGAGAGGTCTGGGACTGGACGTAGGACAGTGCTCCGAACCAGTATAAAAATCCCTATTGTGATTTTTCCTTTTTACTACATTTACTATTTTATATTTGTGATTTGCTATTACTTCATTCTTGAATATTGTTCATCATATTACACGATCCTTGTGAGTGTATTATACTTGGCAAATACACGCACACATTTTCATTTGGTATCAGAGCCAGGTTATCACATAACTGTAACACAGTTATTGAGAAGACCCGCAACTTCCCCGTAAAGGAAAGCGTCGGATAGTTCGAGAACAAACCACAACAGAACGCATATAAAAGAACATTTCATTGTATTTAACAACAATGCATCAGAACACAAGAATATACAGAGTATAAAAGAATATTACACAGAAATATCAGAGATTTAAATTACATTTAAATACATAGCAGCGGAAAAATAATACAATACACAACTAGAATGAGATATACGGATACAAAGCTTTCCGGATATCGTTCCAGCTGTAAACCAGGATCCTGTGAATATAAATCTGCAAAACCAAAACTACTAGCTGCCCGTGTCGAAAATAGGGGCACCCAGAGTTTAGGTTAAAACAATAAACTCCAGGTCAGTCATGTGACTGGTGTGAGAACTAAAACAGTTTTTAATCTTTATTTTAAATCATTAGGTGAATCAAGGGACCACGCCGTATAACACGGAACGGGTTTCCTCCCAAGAATACCAGTGCATAAAACAAACAGCGCAATGCTAAATAAAGAAAGATGAAGCTGTTATAAGACCCAGGTCCTATCACACAATGCAACGCAAGCCGGGGGATAGGGTTTTCCCTTATAACAGCCAAAGAATGCTTGATACGTTTAAAACAAATCATTTGATACTATAATAAGTGCATAGTGCATAAAACAACTTCAAATCATAAGTATCAATCATAGGCGGCATGAATGCCCCATACCACTATGTCGCCATATATAGGTTATACAATCAAAATCGCAAAGTCACGTATTTGGAAATTGGATTTCCGTCTATGAACCGAGGCTAGGGGCAAGATCCTCAACCGATTTGAGACGCTCTAGCCCGTGTCTCAGGATCAGAGCTCGAGTGACCCTTGGAGCGACAGGGCCGGTCCACCGATGTGGATTAAAATGCCTGAACACTGCGTTTCCCCACCCTTTGGGGTGTCAATGAGCCAACAAATGACTCCATCGGTTCGAGAACGACCGATCAATCCGAGGCGCCTCGCAACAGCAACAACCACATAAGTCAAACTCGTCAGGGCGTGTAAAACCACTGACGCCACTTCTAGCTAGAAAGAAACGCAAGTCCTCCCTGAGGTCCGTCTCCCGTTTTGGTTCATACCTGGTGTGAAACACGCGAGGTAAACGTTACACAAAGCTACGCCACAAAGGCCGTGCTTTGATCATCACCACAAGACTTTGCTTTTCAACAGAAGCCTTGATCATTTGCATCTTAGCATGCCACACAGGCAAACCACTCTATGCAACCGATATCAGTCACACAGAATGAAATCCGATGTCAGACACACAGTCCATTTACAAGTCCGTTCTGGGTCTGAACGAAACCGGAGGCACCTAGTACCCCGCATATCCATCGATCTCCAAGTACGTCTGGACGATCACTAACTGCTTCCATCTTCTTGGGTGTACATCCCAATCAAGATCATCAGTTATCCCCCAAACGACGTGAAGACCTCCGGTCTTCGACCATCGTCTTCATCTTCGACTTATCGTCGCATCAGTTATTCAGAATGGGATAAACCCGGCCTTTCCGAATAACTCGCGTATATATTATAAAAGTGTTACACAAACACAACATACGCCTCATTCCAATTCATTAGTCACTAACCGTAAATTAATCAAGAGAATAATTTCCCAAATATTAACCCCGAAGGCCGAAATCAATATCCAGAAAACCATTCTGCTTGGCTAACCGACAGTTAGTTTCTAAATTTCACATTCAAATCTAATTAAAGATTTAACTATCGCCTGGAGCAAAACTGGTGATACTCCATTCTCGATCTTTTCAATCTAATTAAAGATTCATTAAAACTCCACTTAGTTTTAATCTGTGACTGGGTTAAAGAATCAGTGTCATCTAAAACACGGTTCACGATAAACCCAAAGTCACATCCCATTAATTATCGGGTTAAAGAGCAAGTGTTATTTAAAACACTGTTCACGATAAACCCAAAAATCAATATCCATTCAATTCCAATTAAATATTATTTAATTGGTACACTTCATTAAATCTAAATCAAAAGATTTAATCTTTTCTCAGTTGGGTTCAAGAACAGTGTTAGTGAAGACACCATTCACGACAAACCCAAATCACATTTGATTAATTATCGGGTTAAAGAACAAGTGTTATTTAAAACACTGTTCACGATAAACCCAAAAATCAATACCAATTCAATTCCAATTAAATATTGTTTAATTGGTACACTTCATTAAATCTAAATCAAAAGATTTAATCTTTTCTCAACTGGGTTCAAGAACAGTGTTAGTGAAGACACCATTCACGACAAACCCAAATCACATTCGATATTCAATACAAGGCTCTGAATAGAAAATATATCGGCTTATATTCAATATCGAATTCTACGACTAACAAATGTCGTATTGGAAATAACGATATAAATATATATCTTTCAAATTTCCATAACAACACCTGTATAATCACGAATTCCAACATCGAAATATTCCGAAGACAATTTCGATTCAAATCCACTCCAATGCATTCATTGGAAATTTTGGTTATTTTCAAAACCGTTTTCGAATTCAATTTATTTATTTAAAAATAAATAGAATTATAATTCTAGTTCAAAACTAGTTCATTTCGATAAAAATCTATTTTTATCTTTTCAAATATGGAGTTTTTCATCCCTATTCTTTCTAAATCATTTCTTATGATTTTTCACAAATTATTACTATTTTTAATAATTTTATCAAGGCCCGTACAGTCGATTTCCAACAATGGCCATCGAACTGCACTTATAGCGACCTTTTTCGAATTTGATTTGGACATAATTCCAAATCCAACCGTTAGATTTCAAATTTCTAATATTCGTTAGAAAGCTCTTTTCGATACGAACCCAACGGTTCCGGTTTTAGGAGAATCCGACGGTCGGATCTCCCGTAATGTCCGTTTGAAATAAATGGTCGAAATTCGCGAACTGCCGCGGCGCGGCGCGTTCTATTCAGGCCATTATATTATATATAATATATATATAATATATTTCGTCGATTTCTATTTAAAAACGAATTATATAAACAGTTTTAAATTCATTTCAAAATCTATTTCAACTTCCATTTCAATTCAAAGCAAAATTGAATTCTTCTTTATAAATTCGTTTCAAAATTCATTTCTGTTCAATTCAAATTTCAATTCAATTTGAATTCATATTCAATTCAATTCATTTCGAAATCGTTTTCAATTCAATTCATTTCGAAATCGTTTTCAATTCAATTCATTTCGAAATCGCTTTTCAATTCAATTCATTTCGAATTCGTTTTCAATTCAATTCATTTCGAAATCGTTTTCAATTCAATTCATTTCGAATTCGTTTTCAATTCAATTCATTTCGAATTCGTTTTCAATTCAATTCATTTCGAAATCGTTTTCAATTTAATTCATTTCGAAATCGTTTTCAATTCAATTCATTTCGAATTCGTTTTCAATTCAATTTGAAATCGATAAAATCGATATAAATATCGTTCACGTCAAAATGGCGTCAATCTAATCAACACGGCTTCATAAAGTTCTATTTTCAAATATTCTATTTCAAATATTTCTATTTCAAATATTTCTATTTTAAAACTGGAATGAGGCCCAATCAATTACCATATAAAGTTAATTATATGGATTTTCATACAACACATGTATAATAGCCTTGAAAAATAATCAACCATCAACCAAAGTGCACTACACTGTATAAGCATCAAATATAGACATTCAACGCTTATAACAGCCTGTCAATCAATCGATCGACATATTTACTCAATCAGGATGAGTGAACTTCAAATTTCATCCCAACACCCGTGTGGGGTTTCAAACAATCAAACACATATTTTATTTGTGCAGTTAGGCGATGTGTAAAATTTATCGACCCAATCAACGTCCTTCAAATAGGTGTACATAAACAAACCGTCTGGTTTGTAAATGACTATTCTATTTTATTCACTTTCACGTTAAAAATTATATTTTTAACGATAAAACATTTTATTCCAACATATGAATTTCTATTCAGTTCATTCTTTAAATAAAATGATATTTTTATTTTTCTAACATATTTTAGAAAATTTCGGCGGCATAACGGCACGATACTAGAAACGGGACAAGGCCTAGCCTTATCCCCGGTCTAGTGAAGGCCCACGCCATTCACATATCAATCAAATCAATTCATCTCACCAAACAATTCAATTCAAACAAATAATTCAACTAATCTATGCAACCAAACAAACAAGTCCATGGTCTGTGGACGATTGTGTCGGGTGCTACTAAGCACCGTCTGCATCCTAGTATATATATATAACTAGAAAAATTAAATTGAAAGGTGAGAAATTCTCACCTATAGCTATCCTAGCTCCACGGCTCTTCTTTTGCAGAAGTCTTCGTCGTTTCGCCTTTTTGTCACCTTCGTTGCTGCTTTCACTACATACGTAAAAATCACATTTTTACTTCGCTATTCAATATTCATAAAAATCGAATTTTTACTATGTTATTCAATATATAAAAATCACATTCATTAATCATCGAAGTTCTATATATAAAAATCATATTTTTTTCTCGAAGTCTTATATATAAAAATCATATTTTTATCTCGAAGTTCTATATATAAAAATTCTATTTTTATGCCGAAGTTCAATATATAAAAATTCTATTTTTATGCCGAAGTTCAATATATAAAAATTCTATTTTTATGCCGAAGTTCAATATATAAAAATTCTATTTTTATGCCGAAGTTCAATATATAAAAATTCTATTTTTAGTTTAAAGTTCCATATATAAAAATCGAATTTTTAGTTTAAAGTTTCATATATAAAAATCGAATTTTTAGTTCTAAATTTAAACAAAGTCTATATATTTTCAAAACAACTATATTTGATATTTTTCAAAACAACTATATTTGATATTTTTCAAAACAACTATATTTGATATTTTTCAAAACAACTATATTTGATATTTTTCAAAACAACTATATTTGATATTTTTCAAAACAACTATATTTGATATTTTTCATTTTCAAAATTCAATCTTTTTCATTTTCAGTTTTTACCCTAATTAAAATTTCAGTTTAAACCTAATTAAAATTTCAGTTTTTAAATCTTATTAAATTTTCAGTTTTAACCTAATTAAATTTCAGTTTTAACCCCTTTTTTTTTTTTATAAAATCAGTTTTTAATTAACTAAAATAAAAATCAATTTTTAATTAACTAAAATAAAATCAGTTTTGCTATACTAAATACATAAACACTTACCGGGGTTCAAATCAGACGGATGGGAAACGAGGTCGGAGGAAGGAGGGGGTACTGTTGCGAACAGTGGAGGAGGAGGAGGGCTCGGGGTTGCTGCAGAGGTCCGCGCGTTTTCCTGAGCGGCGGTGGGGTCCCCTTTTGCTGGCGACGGCCTTCAGGGAGCTGGGGGGGGTTCGAGTCTTCGTGCAAGAGGAGGGCGAACAGGAGGGAGGGGCTGGGACGAAGGGGGGCGGAGGCGGTGGGTACCACCAGCGGCGGCGCGGTGGCAGTAGGGATCGATCGTGGGAGGGTTTAATTTTATATATTTTTTTTTTTTCTCAGATCTAAGAGAAAGAGAATAAATAAGGGGGGGGGGAGGGGTAGGTTAGGTTTATATATTTAAATATTAATATTTAATTTTTACAATTTAAGTTGACTTTTCAGACGATTACCAAACAACACCCAACGACTGTCGCCCCTAGTGTATTGCCCCCATTCCGGACACAATGGGATATGTATCGCAAGCCAATTCGACTGTTTCGATAGGTTTTTATCAAAATTACAATATAAGTCAGTATATTTTTAATTTTAACGCACATTTTAATTTATTGGGGTCACATACTAACTAGAAAAATTCCAGAAAAATATTTTCTAGCTTTGTATTGACGATACGGTCCTAACAAAACTAGTTTCGTCGAATTCTGAGACCGTTTGAAAAATGGCCAATTTCCAGTCGATTAAAATCAACTGAAACTGGTCAAACGCGTTTTCTTTTGCCACGCTCACATATTGATTCGAAAAATTATGAAATTTGGAATCTAGCAATAATTTGACACTGCGGACCCAACAAAACTGGTTTCGTCGAAATCCGAGGTCGTTTGCAAAATGTCCATTTTTAAGGGCCTTATATATATAAAAATATATATAAATTCCACAGCGACTATTTCTAATTTTAAACTGGACATATCTTATCATTTCTAAAATGAAATCTCAGTTTGTTAACTTCGTTACAAAGATATAGTTATACATATTCAAATATTTCTTGTTTCGTTCAATTCTGACTTATATTGAATTCTGTATATTCATTTGAAATTAGAAATCGAATTTTCGAACTACCGCGCCATTTTCAATTCCTTTTATAATTATATATAATTTTTATATATTCTAACGACGACGTATATTATATATACGTTCTAATTATATTCAAAATAAATTTCACGTCGATATTATTTAAAATAATTCATTTTAAATAATCAAAATTCGCTAAAATTGCCAAAATAAAAATTTTAAACTGGCCCAGAATTTCCGGGTTGTTACAATCTCCCCCACTTAAAACTTTTCGTCCCCGAAAAGGAACAAAGTCGAAAGTGGTTTGATTATTCAGCACTACGATCGATCTGGCTTCCATTCTCCAACTCTTTAGTTTATGAGAATTTCTAAAATTTCAAAAATTTGGCTAACACCCTAAATTTTTGAAAAATTTCGCCATAACCTCCCCTGCACCGGGAGCATCGGGGAATTTCAAATAGCTTCCCCGGTCCTTCAGATCTCAAAAAGAAAAAGAAAAAGCCAAGCGGCTAGCCAATAGGCTCACAAAATCATCATCACCCAAACAAAACAGTAAATTATGTAGTAAACATGTACCTATTTGTTGGGCAAACAAATTTTATTCTCTGCTCTAGCCTCCTTGCTATGACCTGTTCAATGATATACATGTATATGCAAGCAGATGCGACCAATTTTCAATATCGTTCAATATTTGATTCAATTAGTCATAATGGTTCAAAATTAGCAAACTAATGAACAAACAACACAAACATCAATCAATTAGTGAATTTAAAGTTTCAAATTCATAATTTGATACATATACTAAAATCATGTTCTTGATGTCAATTCACAACAATGTGTCCTAGCTATATATATAGGTTTGGTTCTCACACCAGTCTAATGGAAATATATAGGTATCACACCTTCGTCACTCGAAAATAAATGCTGATGATGTTTCGAACCACCATCAGAACATCTCCGGGCTACTAGAGTGCGGTCCTATATCTATCCAGTATATTAAAACTTCGAATATACGTTCATGACGCGTATATGCAAAATCTTTATATATTGGAATGTCCATATTCAAAATAAATAGATAATCAAATACGAATAATTGATTTATATTTTCAAAACAAAAATTTGTTTTCATTTTAAAAATATACTCTTCACACTCGTTCTAGGATACTACTGATCCTATCTCTAACGAGTCATTCCCATTGGATATTGCTAATCCAATATCTGATGAATTCTTTCGTATGTTTCTAATGTGCCTTGTTCTCTAGCTTTGTAAACCAAAGCTCTGATACCAAATGAGAAGACCCGCAACTTCCCCGTAAAGGAAAGCGTCGGATAGTTCGAGAACAAACCACAACAGAACGCATATAAAAGAACATTTCATTGTATTTAACAACAATGCATCAGAACACAAGAATATACAGAGTATAAAAGAATATTACACAGAAATATCAGAGATTTAAATTACATTTAAATACATAGCAGCGGAAAAATAATACAATACACAACTAGAATGAGATATACGGATACAAAGCTTTCCGGATATCGTTCCAGCTGTAAACCAGGATCCTGTGAATATAAATCTGCAAAACCAAAACTACTAGCTGCCCGTGTCGAAAATAGGGGCACCCAGAGTTTAGGTTAAAACAATAAACTCCAGGTCAGTCATGTGACTGGTGTGAGAACTAAAACAGTTTTTAATCTTTATTTTAAATCATTAGGTGAATCAAGGGACCACGCCGTATAACACGGAACGGGTTTCCTCCCAAGAATACCAGTGCATAAAACAAACAGCGCAATGCTAAATAAAGAAAGATGAAGCTGTTATAAGACCCAGGTCCTATCACACAATGCAACGCAAGCCGGGGGATAGGGTTTTCCCTTATAACAGCCAAAGAATGCTTGATACGTTTAAAACAAATCATTTGATACTATAATAAGTGCATAGTGCATAAAACAACTTCAAATCATAAGTATCAATCATAGGCGGCATGAATGCCCCATACCACTATGTCGCCATATATAGGTTATACAATCAAAATCGCAAAGTCACGTATTTGGAAATTGGATTTCCGTCTATGAACCGAGGCTAGGGGCAAGATCCTCAACCGATTTGAGACGCTCTAGCCCGTGTCTCAGGATCAGAGCTCGAGTGACCCTTGGAGCGACAGGGCCGGTCCACCGATGTGGATTAAAATGCCTGAACACTGCGTTTCCCCACCCTTTGGGGTGTCAATGAGCCAACAAATGACTCCATCGGTTCGAGAACGACCGATCAATCCGAGGCGCCTCGCAACAGCAACAACCACATAAGTCAAACTCGTCAGGGCGTGTAAAACCACTGACGCCACTTCTAGCTAGAAAGAAACGCAAGTCCTCCCTGAGGTCCGTCTCCCGTTTTGGTTCATACCTGGTGTGAAACACGCGAGGTAAACGTTACACAAAGCTACGCCACAAAGGCCGTGCTTTGATCATCACCACAAGACTTTGCTTTTCAACAGAAGCCTTGATCATTTGCATCTTAGCATGCCACACAGGCAAACCACTCTATGCAACCGATATCAGTCACACAGAATGAAATCCGATGTCAGACACACAGTCCATTTACAAGTCCGTTCTGGGTCTGAACGAAACCGGAGGCACCTAGTACCCCGCATATCCATCGATCTCCAAGTACGTCTGGACGATCACTAACTGCTTCCATCTTCTTGGGTGTACATCCCAATCAAGATCATCAGTTATCCCCCAAACGACGTGAAGACCTCCGGTCTTCGACCATCGTCTTCATCTTCGACTTATCGTCGCATCAGTTATTCAGAATGGGATAAACCCGGCCTTTCCGAATAACTCGCGTATATATTATAAAAGTGTTACACAAACACAACATACGCCTCATTCCAATTCATTAGTCACTAACCGTAAATTAATCAAGAGAATAATTTCCCAAATATTAACCCCGAAGGCCGAAACCAACATCAGATCAATATCCAGAAAACCATTCTGCTTGGCTAACCGACAGTTAGTTTCTAAATTTCACATTCAAATCTAATTAAAGATTTAACTATCGCCTGGAGCAAAACTGGTGATACTCCATTCTCGATCTTTTCAATCTAATTAAAGATTCATTAAAACTCCACTTAGTTTTAATCTGTGACTGGGTTAAAGAATCAGTGTCATCTAAAACACGGTTCACGATAAACCCAAAGTCACATCCCATTAATTATCGGGTTAAAGAGCAAGTGTTATTTAAAACACTGTTCACGATAAACCCAAAAATCAATATCCATTCAATTCCAATTAAATATTATTTAATTGGTACACTTCATTAAATCTAAATCAAAAGATTTAATCTTTTCTCAGTTGGGTTCAAGAACAGTGTTAGTGAAGACACCATTCACGACAAACCCAAATCACATTTGATTAATTATCGGGTTAAAGAACAAGTGTTATTTAAAACACTGTTCACGATAAACCCAAAAATCAATACCAATTCAATTCCAATTAAATATTGTTTAATTGGTACACTTCATTAAATCTAAATCAAAAGATTTAATCTTTTCTCAACTGGGTTCAAGAACAGTGTTAGTGAAGACACCATTCACGACAAACCCAAATCACATTCGATATTCAATACAAGGCTCTGAATAGAAAATATATCGGCTTATATTCAATATCGAATTCTACGACTAACAAATGTCGTATTGGAAATAACGATATAAATATATATCTTTCAAATTTCCATAACAACACCTGTATAATCACGAATTCCAACATCGAAATATTCCGAAGACAATTTCGATTCAAATCCACTCCAATGCATTCATTGGAAATTTTGGTTATTTTCAAAACCGTTTTCGAATTCAATTTATTTATTTAAAAATAAATAGAATTATAATTCTAGTTCAAAACTAGTTCATTTCGATAAAAATCTATTTTTATCTTTTCAAATATGGAGTTTTTCATCCCTATTCTTTCTAAATCATTTCTTATGATTTTTCACAAATTATTACTATTTTTAATAATTTTATCAAGGCCCGTACAGTCGATTTCCAACAATGGCCATCGAACTGCACTTATAGCGACCTTTTTCGAATTTGATTTGGACATAATTCCAAATCCAACCGTTAGATTTCAAATTTCTAATATTCGTTAGAAAGCTCTTTTCGATACGAACCCAACGGTTCCGGTTTTAGGAGAATCCGACGGTCGGATCTCCCGTAATGTCCGTTTGAAATAAATGGTCGAAATTCGCGAACTGCCGCGGCGCGGCGCGTTCTATTCAGGCCATTATATTATATATAATATATATATAATATATTTCGTCGATTTCTATTTAAAAACGAATTATATAAACAGTTTTAAATTCATTTCAAAATCTATTTCAACTTCCATTTCAATTCAAAGCAAAATTGAATTCTTCTTTATAAATTCGTTTCAAAATTCATTTCTGTTCAATTCAAATTTCAATTCAATTTGAATTCATATTCAATTCAATTCATTTCGAAATCGTTTTCAATTCAATTCATTTCGAAATCGTTTTCAATTCAATTCATTTCGAAATCGCTTTTCAATTCAATTCATTTCGAATTCGTTTTCAATTCAATTCATTTCGAAATCGTTTTCAATTCAATTCATTTCGAATTCGTTTTCAATTCAATTCATTTCGAATTCGTTTTCAATTCAATTCATTTCGAAATCGTTTTCAATTTAATTCATTTCGAAATCGTTTTCAATTCAATTCATTTCGAATTCGTTTTCAATTCAATTTGAAATCGATAAAATCGATATAAATATCGTTCACGTCAAAATGGCGTCAATCTAATCAACACGGCTTCATAAAGTTCTATTTTCAAATATTCTATTTCAAATATTTCTATTTCAAATATTTCTATTTTAAAACTGGAATGAGGCCCAATCAATTACCATATAAAGTTAATTATATGGATTTTCATACAACACATGTATAATAGCCTTGAAAAATAATCAACCATCAACCAAAGTGCACTACACTGTATAAGCATCAAATATAGACATTCAACGCTTATAACAGCCTGTCAATCAATCGATCGACATATTTACTCAATCAGGATGAGTGAACTTCAAATTTCATCCCAACACCCGTGTGGGGTTTCAAACAATCAAACACATATTTTATTTGTGCAGTTAGGCGATGTGTAAAATTTATCGACCCAATCAACGTCCTTCAAATAGGTGTACATAAACAAACCGTCTGGTTTGTAAATGACTATTCTATTTTATTCACTTTCACGTTAAAAATTATATTTTTAACGATAAAACATTTTATTCCAACATATGAATTTCTATTCAGTTCATTCTTTAAATAAAATGATATTTTTATTTTTCTAACATATTTTAGAAAATTTCGGCGGCATAACGGCACGATACTAGAAACGGGACAAGGCCTAGCCTTATCCCCGGTCTAGTGAAGGCCCACGCCATTCACATATCAATCAAATCAATTCATCTCACCAAACAATTCAATTCAAACAAATAATTCAACTAATCTATGCAACCAAACAAACAAGTCCATGGTCTGTGGACGATTGTGTCGGGTGCTACTAAGCACCGTCTGCATCCTAGTATATATATATAACTAGAAAAATTAAATTGAAAGGTGAGAAATTCTCACCTATAGCTATCCTAGCTCCACGGCTCTTCTTTTGCAGAAGTCTTCGTCGTTTCGCCTTTTTGTCACCTTCGTTGCTGCTTTCACTACATACGTAAAAATCACATTTTTACTTCGCTATTCAATATTCATAAAAATCGAATTTTTACTATGTTATTCAATATATAAAAATCACATTCATTAATCATCGAAGTTCTATATATAAAAATCATATTTTTTTCTCGAAGTCTTATATATAAAAATCATATTTTTATCTCGAAGTTCTATATATAAAAATTCTATTTTTATGCCGAAGTTCAATATATAAAAATTCTATTTTTATGCCGAAGTTCAATATATAAAAATTCTATTTTTATGCCGAAGTTCAATATATAAAAATTCTATTTTTATGCCGAAGTTCAATATATAAAAATTCTATTTTTATGCCGAAGTTCAATATATAAAAATTCTATTTTTAGTTTAAAGTTCCATATATAAAAATCGAATTTTTAGTTTAAAGTTTCATATATAAAAATCGAATTTTTAGTTCTAAATTTAAACAAAGTCTATATATTTTCAAAACAACTATATTTGATATTTTTCAAAACAACTATATTTGATATTTTTCAAAACAACTATATTTGATATTTTTCAAAACAACTATATTTGATATTTTTCAAAACAACTATATTTGATATTTTTCAAAACAACTATATTTGATATTTTTCATTTTCAAAATTCAATCTTTTTCATTTTCAGTTTTTACCCTAATTAAAATTTCAGTTTAAACCTAATTAAAATTTCAGTTTTTAAATCTTATTAAATTTTCAGTTTTAACCTAATTAAATTTCAGTTTTAACCCCTTTTTTTTTTATATAAAATCAGTTTTTAATTAACTAAAATAAAAATCAATTTTTAATTAACTAAAATAAAATCAGTTTTGCTATACTAAATACATAAACACTTACCGGGGTTCAAATCAGACGGATGGGAAACGAGGTCGGAGGAAGGAGGGGGTACTGTTGCGAACAGTGGAGGAGGAGGAGGGCTCGGGGTTGCTGCAGAGGTCCGCGCGTTTTCCTGAGCGGCGGTGGGGTCCCCTTTTGCTGGCGACGGCCTTCAGGGAGCTGGGGGGGGTTCGAGTCTTCGTGCAAGAGGAGGGAAGAGGAGGGCGAACAGGAGGGAGGGGCTGGGACGAAGGGGGGCGGAGGCGGTGGGTACCACCAGCGGCGGCGCGGTGGCAGTAGGGATCGATCGTGGGAGGGTTTAATTTTATATATTTTTTTTTTTTCTCAGATCTAAGAGAAAGAGAATAAATAAGGGGGGGGGGAGGGGTAGGTTAGGTTTATATATTTAAATATTAATATTTAATTTTTACAATTTAAGTTGACTTTTCAGACGATTACCAAACAACACCCAACGACTGTCGCCCCTAGTGTATTGCCCCCATTCCGGACACAATGGGATATGTATCGCAAGCCAATTCGACTGTTTCGATAGGTTTTTATCAAAATTACAATATAAGTCAGTATATTTTTAATTTTAACGCACATTTTAATTTATTGGGGTCACATACTAACTAGAAAAATTCCAGAAAAATATTTTCTAGCTTTGTATTGACGATACGGTCCTAACAAAACTAGTTTCGTCGAATTCTGAGACCGTTTGAAAAATGGCCAATTTCCAGTCGATTAAAATCAACTGAAACTGGTCAAACGCGTTTTCTTTTGCCACGCTCACATATTGATTCGAAAAATTATGAAATTTGGAATCTAGCAATAATTTGACACTGCGGACCCAACAAAACTGGTTTCGTCGAAATCCGAGGTCGTTTGCAAAATGTCCATTTTTAAGGGCCTTATATATATAAAAATATATATAAATTCCACAGCGACTATTTCTAATTTTAAACTGGACATATCTTATCATTTCTAAAATGAAATCTCAGTTTGTTAACTTCGTTACAAAGATATAGTTATACATATTCAAATATTTCTTGTTTCGTTCAATTCTGACTTATATTGAATTCTGTATATTCATTTGAAATTAGAAATCGAATTTTCGAACTACCGCGCCATTTTCAATTCCTTTTATAATTATATATAATTTTTATATATTCTAACGACGACGTATATTATATATACGTTCTAATTATATTCAAAATAAATTTCACGTCGATATTATTTAAAATAATTCATTTTAAATAATCAAAATTCGCTAAAATTGCCAAAATAAAAATTTTAAACTGGCCCAGAATTTCCGGGTTGTTACAGTTATTTTATATATTCTAGTAATATGACAAATAACGCAAGCACTAGCACTAACACTTACACGGAAGGTCAATCAACACAAAGACCTCCATTTTTCAACGGTCTTAACTATAGCTATTGGGCAACACATATGACTTTTTACATGCAATCAACTAGCTATGATGCTTGGAATGCTACTCAGAAGGAAATAATAAATCCAACAACTGAGTATACAGAATGGACAGCTGGTGAGAAAACTGCAGCAGCTGTAAATGAAAAAGCAATAAATATGTTGTTTTGTGCATTAGATCAAACTGAATATAACCGTGTTAGTATCTATACCACTGCATATCAAATTTGGCAAATGCTAAAAACCACTCATGAAGGTACTAACAAGGTTAAACAAGCCAAAATAGCTATGTTGAAAAGTCAATTTCAAAATTTCAAAATAAAGCCGAACGAAACAATAAATGAGATGTATTCACGGTTTCAAACTATTCATCATGCACTCATAGGATTAGGGCAAAAATATTCTGATTTTGATGTTGTTTCAACAATCCTACATTCTCTGGCTAATGAATGGGAAGGAAAGGTATTAGCAATAGAAGAAGCTAATGATCTTTCCACCATGAAGCTAGATGAATTGACAGGAAATCTAATGTCCTATGAAGCTACTTTGCAGGCTAGAAAAGAACAGAAAGAAGAAAAGAAAAATGTAGCATTTCATGCTGAAAAAGACGAAGATGAATCAGATTCTGAAGATGAAGACTTGGCATTCATTGCAAAAGGTTTCAAGAAATTCCTGAAACGACAAAAAGCAAGTCGTTATAAAAAAAAGAAAAGTGGATCAAATAGACCATCATCATCCGTTGTAGAATGTTTCAACTGCCACAAAAAGGGGCACATGCACAAGGATTGTTCAGAACAAAAGAAGAAGTCAGAAAATGACAAATTCGAATACAAGAAGGACAAATCAAAGAAATGAGCATTCTCCGTAACATGGGATGATTCAGATTCGTCTTCATCAGAAAGTGAAAGTGATACAAAAAAATGAACAAGCAAACGTTTATTTCATGGGAACAGACGATGAGGTACAAATTCCTACATTTGATGAAATTCTTGATACTAATGCTGAATTGATAGTCAAATTTAAAGACATAAAACGACAACTCAAACAATCCATAACTGATTTGAGTAGAGCAGAGTTTGAGCGAGATATGTTAAAAGACGAGAAGATAATATTAGAAGAAGAACTCGAAAAACTTCAAGAATCATCATCTAATATTGATTCTCAATTATCTCTTTTGAGACAAGAAACTGAAACTCAAAAAGAGAAAAACGATGCTCTTACTGCTGAAAATCATGAACTTAAGACAAAAGTCAAAATTCTAGACCTAGAAAAGGCTGGTTTACAAACTAAGTTAGATAACATCACTCAAAATGTTTCTAACTTCAACAAAGGTCGAGAAAATTTGACAAAAATCATTGAGAATTCACGATCTGCTTCAAATAAACAAGGATTGGGATATAAGAAACAAGAAACCAAGAAATTTCCGTGAAAAAGGAGAAAAAGAAAAAATAAAGTAGTACAAGAAACTGAAGATAAGAAAAATCTTAGTTTGTTATATTCCAAAGCAAAACCAGTTGTGAGACCTCAAAAACAAAATATCAAAACTATCAAAATATGGGTTCCTAAAACAAACAATAATTTGATTAGCAACAAATATATTCAGAACTTTTTGAAAACAGTGCATTATAATTCTGATTGTTTATATAAAGGGGATACCGGACCCGCATGGGTTTGGACTCCTAAAACCTAACTCTTAGGACCCCATAAAAAGTGGGTACCATGGACTTAATTGTATTTTTGTAGGTCCCACTTAAGAAAAGAGTAAAGTAGATATTGGACTAAAGGTGCTATAATTATTTGTATTCTCTACTACTCTCGATTACTGTGTTTATTATGGTATTTATTCTTTTTAATCGATGACAAAGGGGGAGAAATATTTTCTCTCATGATGATACATATCGTTCATGTTACATATACTATCATTTAAAATTATGTGATTAACATGGTAATAGTATATGTGTGCTAACATTTGTTAATGCAGGAATCAAAAGGTAAGATTATTTATATCATGAACTAACAAATGTTGCAGAAATTCAGGGGGAGCTTTATACTCAGAGGGAGAAAATCCAAGGTGTTGTCATCAATCAAAAAGGAGGAGAATGTTGAGAACAAGATTTTGATCGATGCCAACATATAAAGGTGCAATGAAGATCATTTCATAGAGATAAGGTTTTTACATTGACTCCTGTTAGAAATATGTTAAAATCTATCCTCAAAGTGTAACACGAATGCACAAAGTTATATAATATCTTCGTTGCTGAAATCTATATATTTGAGGATTTGAAAAGTCACAGAAAAAGCCCAAACAGTCCAGGATCCGACCGGGAAAGAGTGCAGAGTGATCTAGACTGTGGACCGAGGTCCTCCAATCCACAGCCACAAAACGGTCGACCACCCAAAAAGGACCAGTCGACCGGTGATAATCCCTTCTGTTTTTTTTATTTTTTTCACATTACCAGTCGATTGGCCATATACCACCAGTCGACCGTTTTGGTCTCTAGAAGAAAACGGTCGACCGGTGAATACGGACCAGTCAATCGGTCTGTGTATTTTTGCAGATAACGGCAATTTTTCTGGTTTTTTAAATTCAACCAGTCGACCGGTGATTTTCAACCATTCGACCGTTTTCAAATAGCAAGCTTTTTCTGAAAGGTTGCTTCTATTTGTGAAGAGATTTCTATTCAATAATCAAAGGAAATGGACACAACTTTTTATAGAAACTCTTCATGAAGAATTACTACCTTTCTACTATTATATAAACAACTTCAAACTTGTTTTACAATAACTGAATCATTATATATTCTCTCTAATTTCTGAATTGCATTTTCATATTCTTTGCAAAACAAAAGCTCTCCAAATTTCAAATACTTGTTGAATCCTTGAATCAATTTAATATCATTTGATTCAACAAGCATTCTACTTCCTTAAATCTACGCATTCAAAGTACATACTCGAGGATCAGATAATAGGAAGATTGTACTCAAACTGTTGACTATCCGTGTTGAATCAAGAACACAATGCAGAAGTCAAAACCATTATATTAGTTGAAGTCCTGTGTGTGATCAGGCAAGTGTTGAAGTCCTCCGTGTTGTAAGAGGCAAGTTGTGAAGTCCTCGTGTTGATAGAGGCGTGAAATCCCGTTCGGCTGCTCGGGTATTGTGAACATGTTCCTCCGGGTGAAGCGAGGTGGTTGATTAGTGAAAATCCAGAGAGAGGTCAGAGACTGGACGTAGGATGGTGCTCCGAACCAGTATAAAAATCCCTGGTGTGATTTTTCCTTTTTACTGCATTTACTATTTTATATTTGTGACTAGCTATTATTTCACACTTGAATATTGTTCGTCATATTACACGATCCTTGTGAGTGTACTATACTTGGCAAATACAAGCACACATTTTCATTTATATGCTGAATAATCACTGGACATACCAGACTTTCTCTGACCCGTTTTCTTTCGCCTTCTTTTCTTCCGTCCCCCCCCCCAACCTCCCCCCGCGGTCCACAGGGAGGGAATACTTCAGCTTAGTGCAAACCTTTTCCAGCTTGAAGATAGTAGATGTATTGCTTGCATTTTCTTTTCTTGAGTAATGGCTGTGGTTACACTTCAATTGGGGATTTATGTTGCTTTACTACTGTTTTACGCTTCTTTATGTACTTGGAGTTTTTAAATGAAGACAGATTTTTTATTGTAATAATTTAGAAGTTGGGTTTTGAGACAATACTTGTAATGTTTTGACTGAACCACGCTATTTATGAAATAATTTCCATTTTCCACTGTTTATATGTCTGTCTTGTAAATTGTCCGTGCCTTTTACCTAAAATGCTTCACCAAAGTTAATGCATTCCCTTTGTGAGTGACCTTAACGGAGGTGGGATGTTTCATTTACTCTATTCTCAACTGGGTTTAAGAACAGTATTATTAAATATACCATTCATGACAAACCCAAAATCCAATTTGATATTAAATACAAGGCTCTAAATAGAAATCATATCGACTTATATTCAATATCAAATTATGAAACCAACATATATCCTATGGGGAATAACGATATCTATATCTTCCCAATTCCTCAACAATATCCGTATAATCGCGGAATCCCACATCGAAATATTCCGAAGATTATTTCCATTTGAATCCTTTCCGGTTCACACGTTGAAAAGAATCAGGTTATATTAAAACCATATCAATTCTTTATTCTAGTTGTTAACCATTTCATTTAGACAAAAATATCTTTTATCTTTTCAAGCTTGGGTTATTTCAATATTTTCGTGCCCATCCAAAATCGGACATCAAAGTCATTTTGATTATTCACCGAATATTATTTTAAAATATTCGTTATTTCTGAATTGGAATCAAACTTAATCAGTTACCATAAATTTTTATTTATATGGATTCAATACATCGCAATATTCAAAAATAGTGATAAACAACTATTAACATTCAATTTACATCCAGAGTGCAATTTTGCAACTGTATAAGCATTAAACAATTGAATAACGCTTATAATAGTCTGTCAATGAATCACTTGACATACAACTAAATACAACGGAGAAGTGTGAAGTTATTATCATCCCCAGACCCATGTGGGGTTTTCAATCAACATCTAATGATCATTATTTGCATAATTGGGCGACGTGTAAAATTATCGTCCCAATACCCATGTGGGGTTTACATCACAGTCCATGTGAACTTATCTAATATTCAGGAGATGGGTGGGTAAACTGTCATCCCAATCATTTATAATATAAACGTTTTATTTATAAACATTTATAATCACAGTTTAATAATGATAACATTAAAAGTGTAAATGTAACGGCCCGACATTTTCACGATCCTGATTATCGATATAAATACCATATCGACTAATCAAACACTAGAAATTACCGGATCATTAATAGAAAGAAGTTAGAGGATGAGAAATAGAAAGAAAGAAATATAAGAATAGAAGAAGAAGAACATAAATATAACATCAGAGTAAACATAAACCTCACAGCAGAATGAATAAAATATAACATATAACAACTTTTGAAATACAAATTTAACTGTATATACATTACAATATCAGTGTACAACATTTGTTCATAACATACACTGCACAACGTAATAAACTCTCTATATATATCTAATGTCGAAGACTTCTGCTCCAAGCTCCTCCAAGGATATCTGAAAATACCTAAACTACTTGACTGCTCGTACAAATTTGGACACCCAAGAGTTTAGGGTAAAACAAAACAAAATAAACTCTGGGTCAGTCATGGGACTGGTGTGAGTAAAATCCAACCATTGGTTTAACTTTTAAAAATTCTTTTTGAAAGAAATGATAATCGTAAGACCAAATCCACACATAAATACGGACGGTTTTTACCTTACGATAACCCAAAACAGTTTTTGGAAATCAATACTCTTTTGATATTATAATAGTGTTTAAAATAAGTAAATAACAATTTAGCAGAACACTTGCATCTCATGCTCTGCATATATAGTATACAATCAAAACCGTGGGCTCTTATTGGAGAATAGATTCCAACTGGCAAGGTATGGGACCACCTTCCGACAGTGTTTCTCCAGAGAGGAATACACCGGGTTCATAAAGAATATCTTGCAACCCAACCGGCCCCTCACTTCGCTTGAGAGTACCGAATGCATTGTCACCAACGGTTGGGATCAACAACCGTTCTGAAGCAACAACATCGATAGATTTAGGAAGCAAAAGGAATTTCTCTAGATCAGGTGACAATACACCCTACTTGGAAGCTAACCACTTAGCCATGTGGCCTACCCGATTTTATACCATTTCCCGGTTGTGAGGCTTGAGGTTACGATTACTTGATAGCATCATCTCTTTGAATGCCACATTGTCATATTCGTTAATCAGTAATTGATTTGCAAAAAGATATAAAGGATATTATGCTAAGAGAATAAATTCTCTACCACTGGATGTATATTTGTACAGACCAACATATGCAATCATTGGAAATACTCTGTCAGACATTTGTCCATACCCGTTCATTTTGGGACTGAACGAAACCAAAGGCACAATTTCCATAAATCCATCTTAGGCAATTTCTACTTAGGACTAATAGAAAAAGCCTTTGCACTTCACTCCGTCTTCGATTGTCTTTATATAATTTGATTCGTAATGCTACCGCCAATACGGAGTGGTTCTCGGATAAAAATCCAACCGGTCTCTCCATATTGACAACGATATTGGTCAATACTTCGATAGTCAGTTATTTAACTATAAAAAAATAAACAAACATTCATCCATAACATCAAACAATCACTGGGCCCCTTAATTAATATTTCATTAATTAAATTCCTTCTCCATTTCCTTATCGATATTTGTTAACACGATATTTTCAATAATCATCCTGCCCTCTTACGCTATTGGGAAAGCATTTCTCATATATCATCTTATTTTATTTTCTATACTTAGAAAATACCTTCTATTTATATCTGGAATTCATTTCCAATTACTCCTTCCTTTTACGACCATTCATTTCTATCCTTAGGAAATATTTATTATTATATTTCCAAAATTCCACTAATTTGTGTTAAAACGAATGTTGCGTAAAACATCATTACAACAACCCAAATCACTGCACTTAACTAGATCTTATTCAAACATTGATCTTTAAGACTAAATCTTGTTATTTATCGGTTAAAATGAAATCAATCAAGTTGGGGTACAATCACCTCTCAGACCTTGATTGAATAACAACTTAACTTCAAAACAGACAAGACCAATTGCCTCGAATAACCAACACCGTAAAATCGAATTATTCATTTTTAAAATGTGTATATGTTTCTCTTTTTATTTTTACCAGATTTAATTATAGATTTCCTATTTGTTTACAATATTCTATTTTAAATTCATTTCCTTATCAAATTCAATATACGTTGATATATTGATTTTCTACTTATCCAATTTTCTTAAAAATATTCTAACTCCTTAAATTCTCGGAAAATTTCGCCATAACCTCCTTTATATGGGTCACTCGGTACAACTACAAAATGCCTCTCTGGGCTCTTTCCATTCAAAAAGAAAATCAAAAAGCCAAGCGGATTGCCGATTCGGTGCATAAAACCTCATATGGAATTTAAACATGTACCTTTTTGTCGGGCACTAAATTTATAAACTTCATTCTCTTCATTCCATACCTGTTTAACACATATACGTTCATTTCTAACTTATCCCAACTTTATCTGGTCATTTTAACTCAATTTGCTAATTTATTCGTTAAGCAGCTTTTTTTGCCTATTTTACTTTTTATTTGAACATATTACGTTCAAATATATTTTAATTACTTATAACCCAATCGAATTCCGTTTTCAACTCAAGTTATATATTTGATTTCAAATATAAATTACAAACGTCTTTTTCTTATTCAAAGTCCAATTTCGATTCAAAATTTCATTAACTAATTATTCTTCAAATTAGTTAATTCTATTCAACAATTAAAAATCATATTTTTGTTTCAAAAATCAATTCATTACTCCACTTGAGTTTAGATATATTTTATAACTCAAATCTGGATTTTTCTAATGGAAATTCAGATTTTATTTGTATAAAATCTTTTTATTAATTTAAATAAACCGTTATGGTTTTATAATGGTTATAACGTTGTTTTTCTGAAAATTTGATTTTGACATAACTCAAAATCTATACGATAAAATCCAGATTTTTCTCTTCCATTAGAAAACTATTATCAAATCGGTCCTGACGATTCTTGTTTCAAACCATTCCGACTTAAATTGAGTTCTATATACTCAATTGAAGTTCGAAATACCAATTTACGAACTACCGCGCTGCGGCGAGTTAATTTTAATTATATTTAAAAATATACGTTAAACTTCGTTTAATTTAAATTTAACTTTCATTCTAGTATACATATATATATATATATAATCCAGTTTTCAAATCCAACTTAATATTTCTGATTATCTCTAATTGTCGAATTTTCATTACTCGGTTATACATTTATTTATAATTCCGTTTGCTATATTAAATTCCAATTCCCTTTATAATTAAATTATTTATAAAATTCGATATAATCGAATTCTAATTATAAATCCTTTGAATTTTTCTTAATTCATTTTATATTCCGAATTCTGGAATATAATCCATCATCCCCTTTTAGAAACAATTTCCAATTCATATTTGAATTTAAAACCCCAAAATATCCTATGATAATTATCTCACTTAATTTATAAATGTCATTTACTAATTTAATTTCCTGGTTTTTTACTTTAAAACTAGTTTCTATTTCAAATCCATTTGAAACCCAATTCATTTTATATTTCGAATTCCAGAATAAAAACCGCTTTCTTTTCGAAATGATTTCAAATTCTATTTTTAAATTCATACTTGAATTTAAAATTCCAGTTTATCTATGGATAATTAATACACTACATTTATAAACATTATTTATAAATTCACTTGTTTTATATATTCAAACAAGATCCATTTCAAATTCAATTGAAATTCTACCCTTTTTGGAATATTTTATTTTTATAACTTATATATAAATATAGAATCTATTTCTATATTTAAATTTAGCTATTTCTAAAAAATTCAAATATCTTATTTTAGAAAAAAATCATTTAGTTTATAAAATCGACATCGTCAAATAATATCATAAATCCATATGGATTTATTTCATTATAATTTATATTCCGAATATTTGAACAAATACCATTGTTTCCCTTTTTGACACGATCCCAATTCTCATTTTAAATTCATATTTGAATTAAAATTTAAAATTATCCAAATGATAATTTTTCACCTTTTTATTTATAAATATCGTTTAAAAATTCATTTTAATTTCCCATATTATCCAATGAAAATTATTCGTTTCAATTTATAAACACCGTTTATAAATTCACTTCAATTTCTCGCATTATTTAATTTATAAACAATGTTTGTAAATTTCTTTACTCGTTTTTATTATTCAAAACAAGTTAATATTTCTAGTCCATTCAAATTTCAAATTCTATTTTGGAAAAATAGGATATTCCTTTCAAATCACAAAATTCCTTTTCACGATGTTTTTATAAATTAACATTTTGGCCCAGTGATATTTAACATCCAAAATCACTCAATTATCAAATCACGGGTTTTATAACACATCATATATGATAATATATATGAAAACAAATAATAATAAATTTTGAGGAATCCAGTTGGATCCCACCAACCTGTTTCTCTGCATCCACAGATGTTAGCCAACATAAATAATACACATCCTGCTTCGAAGTAGGATATCGTGGTATAGAAGGTCATCCACTACCATAGCGTGGGGCGCATAGGGTCATCTGTTAATGATACTGTGGGCATCCGCTAATGGTATTGCGGGAAATATCCAACTACCAATATATATATATATATATAATAACGACAAACACCAAGCCTAAATAACTAATATATATAATAATCACAACCGATAACAATAAATAGATGCATCCAAGCCACCAACAATTTATTTTTAATGATAAAATAAATTTCCGAATGAGATTTACTCACCTGATTTTAATTGTTGAAATAGCGATTTATTTCCCATTAAATTAAACGAGTGTTTAATTTAAATTGAAAACTCCGAATAACTTCATATCGCTCCAAATCAGTACACATGTGGAGCTTTTACCAATTTGAATCCAATGAAATCAATTTTGTCCAATTCTGGAAATGTATAAGAAGGTTATACATTATTAGTTAATTATTATATATAGATGATGACATTAATTTTTAATTTAATTTAAACATCCTTAGCCTTAATTAAATAAATTAACCTAACCTTCATTGAAGCCTTAACCCCATCTTAACCCTTCTTCTCTCTTCTGTCAAGAATCCAAACTCACGACCCTTTCAAACTCCAAACATCCCCGTTGATACACCTTGTTTCTTCTTTTCCAGTTGGACTTGCTATCAAATTCAAATGAATTATCAAACCCTCATTGTTGCCTGAGTATTTCGAATCAAAATATACCGAATAAAATTTCACCTTGATGTGCATCGCGATTACTATAACATCTCGTTCATGTCCTTATTCCAGACCTCGCAACGCCCTCTTCTTCTAGTTGTAAATCGCGAACAACTCCATTAGGTTTTTTTGAGCTTCAGAAATGCAATGGTCTTCCATCGCGGTCCCCTTTGCCTAACTCCGAACTACCATACTTCAACGACACTTCGTCGAACCCCTAAAACCAGTATCGCACCCATTTCCAACACCCAAGCCTGGCTCGAAACCCTAACCACGGTCTGAAATCGAACACCCAGACCTCACGATACGCCCTTCCCTTAGTCACTCCAGAAATCTTACCATTGAATTCGAATAGAACTTGATTTCTATCCCTTTCTGAAGCTCGATGGAAATAATATGAAAAGAGGGGGATTCAATTTTGTTTTTAGAAGTGGAAATAGGGTTTCGATTTAGTGGAAAAGGAAAATGATGTTTTCGATTTCACTGCGTTTTCACTTGGAAAGGATTCAGCTTTATTTGAAGCTTGAGAAGTTTAATTTTCCTAAGAGCGGAAATAAAAGAGTTTGGGGACGGTATGATTGCTTTATATAGAAAAAAATACAGAAGATAGGAATAACGTCAGTCAAGAGGTTACGTGATTGGAAAGGAGAGCAGCTGTAGCTAAAGGTAGGTTTGCAGTGTTCTTTGCTCAGGAAGGAAGGAAACATTTTAATATTATCATATTTTTATTTTTGGAGTTGTGCCGACGTGATTTTACCTTATTTAAAATATCACATGTTTCCAAACTCCTATTTGAACACAACAACAGACATTCCTAGGGTTATACCTGTAAGTTAAAATCGATCTAATCGAATTCTTAATTGTGTTTTAACATCTTAAAACTAGGATCTTAGCGAGAAAGTTAAATCAAAACTTGTACAGATTTGGGATTAAAAAATCATACTTGTCGATGCAAGAAACTAGAAAGACAAATCGATCGAGCCTGGAAGAATCGAAACCCTAGCATGTCAATCGCCATGCCTCCATAGATATCCACGAGAACGCATCTCTCTGTTTCAATCGAATTGAAGATGAGAAGAAGAGGAGAGCGGTACTAGCCGCCATTAAATTTCTAGGGTTTTGGAATGGTTTTCGGGTGGACCAAGTTTTTGATCTGAATTATACCTCTTCTTTTGTGTTGCCGTGTATTATATAAAAAGGAAATAAAATATCTCCTTTAATATAAGCGTCAACCATAGAATAGGAATCGACCCAACTACTCATTCCAACTTCAAACGAAATATCAACAGATTGGTATTTTATTTGACCCAAAATTATTTTCTCCCTTGTTACGTTCTAGTTGTGTGACCCTATAGGTTATTACAACGTTGGCAATAATTTAAATCGTATCTAAATTATAAACAGTGAGCGGCATCTAGTAACACATCGCTGCTACCCAAGTTATAATAATATTGACGATTCGATACAGCCTGTTTTGTGACTAGTGTCTCAATGTAATATAATCCTTTTAAACAATATATCCTGGATTAAACTAGAGGCATGGATTGTATCATTCTCATTATAATTTAATCCGTTTTCTTGATCGATGAGTAGACTGTTTAAAACAAATCAATATTTGAGCACGACCATGCATTTCACAGTCTCACTCAATCAAGAGGCCCATGGATATCACTACGAATATATCGTAGGGTTAAATTCCATCTAGATCATTCATAATTTTCATTCGACTCGAGATGTATCCAATAATCACCGTTATCGTTACTCTGTTACGAAATAACTTTAGATGATATCAAAACACAAATATTCTCGAATAAAATTATAATGATTTCAGGTCTGAGGACCATTACATCACTGTCACTATGAAAATAACTTATGATACTATTTATTATATTCCATGGAGTTAACTCACAGTGGGTCAGCCCAATACGATATTCTCCGATACGTACTTATGTTTTGACATTAATATCACATATATCAATGATCAATGAGATGTGATCATCAGTCAATCAACATACAAGTCTCAACGCTTTATTGTTGTCCTATATAAACAATAAAACTTGACTAGGGACATTTAAGAATTATAATACTTATCACATTATATAATATCAAGTTCAGTCTTACTCGAACTATATAATTCCGTATTATTATTCTAAGGACTTCTAATATATTATTATTTATATTACACAGTAAACACAATATAATAGAATAATATTTTATTCCAAATAAAATAATAACATCAACAGTGTTATCAATCTCATCAAATGAATTGCCTCTAGGGCATAAACTCTAACAATCTCCCACTTGCACTAGAGTCAATCATTTATGTATCGTATACTTATGAAACTAGTGTGACTATTAAACTTCTTCTGCGACAGAGTTTAATTCTGTAGGTCTGCAACATTAGAACTTTTGTAACTTTGCAGATATGTTCATTTCTTCTGTGAACAACTTCACATAAGAATTATATTTCTTAAAATATATGTTTGGATTGATGATGAGTTTAATGTTTTAGGCCTGAGCAACAGCCATATTGTTATCGCAATGTGTATCATTCGATCAACAATGAATTAAGTTCAATCATGAACTTCTTAATCCAAGCATTTTCTTTCTTAGAATCAGTATCTATTTCTTGTTTTTAAACTAACATTATTTACAATAACCAATGTGTTATCAAATAACATTAGAGTTATTGTGTCACTTCCACTCAATTTCTTGTCTATACAAAATTTAATGGTATCTTGTTGTTTTCGATTTATCTTGAATTCTATTTTATTCCCATCGGTATCTTAGAGACTGACTCTCCTTTACAAGGATACCAAATCAAGTAATAAACATTTTATTCTCAAAGAATTTATATCCATAAAATAGTTATCTGATTTGGGTCCAATCTTATCAGAGGAAGGACGTTTAACAAGCGCCTTACATCCCAAATCTTCGTATTAGACACACTAGGACATTTCCTAGTTCATATCTTATATGGCGTCTTCAAATCGTTTTAGTGGGATTTAATATAATTATCTAAATTTAACTTATAGGAAGATCTATATGACTTATCATTAATCGTACTATATCTTATAAGGTTCGATATCTCCGTTCAGACATACCATTCTAATATGGTTTTCTAGGTGGACAGAGTTGTGAAACAATTCCAAACTCATTCAGATAGTCATTAAATTTATTGGCTTAAATGTTCTCTTTCGAACTGCTCGAAAAATATTTATTTTCTATTAAAATTGGTTTCTAACTCCACTTTGAATTCTTTGAACTTTTCAAAGGATTCTGATATGTATTTCATAAGATATACATATCTATATCTACTGATATCATCAGTAAATATAATGAAGTAATAAAGTTTACCTCTAGCTTATGTATTCGTTGCTCCATATACATCATTATGTTCGAGACCCAATACTTGTCACTCAATCACTGTGTCAACTGAAAAGGTGGTTCAGTTATTTTGCCTAATAAACAAGATTTGTATTCTTCATATAATTCAAAATCAAATGATCTCAAAATTCCATCATTATGGATTTTGATATACTTTCTTGTTTATATTGGCTAACTGGTAATGCTAAAAGTATGTTGGATTTAAATCACTAAATTTAATCCACTTGGTATTTATGTCAGGTACATTATAGTTAAAGATTTATAAAATTCATTAACTATTTGTAAAATTCCATTAGATATTTCATTTGAATAAAATGAACAACAATTGTTCTTTTACTACAAATGAAATTTAAACCTGTCAAAACAAGTTTTATAATAACATTATTTTAATTAAGCCAGTATATAGAACAAGAATCAACTTGCTGTGGATAATCCAACAACTTTTGTTTCATTTCCATTCGTAAGTCCACTTGTCTTTTTATCAGATTTCTACTTATACTGCAATTTCCTTAAATCAACGTACATTTATGTGATTTATATCTAGTATCTAATACTAGGAATGTATAAGTAGATTATAACATTTATATCTTATTCAGTTGAAGTCATACTTTGACTTTGGTTTTAGATCCTCTATATTCGTTAGAACAATTACGTTTGATTTGTTTGAGGACAATCCTCAAATTTCAATGTTAGTCAAGAAATTTGATTTAATTCAATTTATATCCTTCTTAAGGATTAATTTAAATTATCGAGTTATTTATTATTTAATATCTACATTAGATAATAAAATAATAACGATTCTGTAATACTTATTTAATACAAAATTTTGACAATCAAAATTTATATTAACATAAATATGTAATTGAAACTAAAATACGCTCCCGCTCAAATTAACATCCCTCTGTTTATATACGTAAATCATTATATACATATAATGGTGTTCCAAGATCCATATCTAGTCATGCCTTGACCCAGCTTTGGCTAAACTCAAAACACAACCTTTTAGGTAGACATCTTATGTCAATTATATCGTTTATATAACTCTTGGATCGCATGTTGAACAGATTGTTCAGTATTATTCATTTGCTCAAAATATATAGAATAATTCATGCTTTTGTCTCTAAGGCCATAATCGTATTATGCAGCCTAGTTAAATTAGACCCAATAATAGGTCGGAGCACCACATTTTACTCAATCGCATATAACCAAAGTTAAAAGGTGCACAACGCTTTGGCGTTAGTTACAACCAGTAATTTTGGACAGTGATGAGTATATTATTGGAAGACGTCACCGTGACTTAATATAACAAAATAATTTGCTTTAAAGGGAATTTTATAATCCGTAGTGGTAAACAATATCAGAGTTATTTACATATATCAAAATGTATGTATTTTATATTCGTAATATAAGTTCAATTTAAATGAAATATATGAACCATATATTTATATTTATATTTAACGATGTATATAGATAGTGTGCCTAACCTTCTATATAACATTTCAAAGTTATGATAGTCAGAACCAAACATTGTATACTATCTCACAAAATTGAACTTGTAAACTGAATTCACGAGTAAATAATTTCTAATGGACTGTGTGACAGCAATACATGTATAGTTTGGCCTCTAAACAAGTCATACTTGTTTTATTTTGTATCAATTATATAAAACTAATATTCATACATAACACAAATAAAGGGACAGACCCTTTCCAGCATTACACAATTCAATAGGTTATCTACAAACTTGCTTTGTGATAATACATGCTAGTATATAATATTAGGTATCTCAAACAAGTTCAAAACCTTTAAAATTTACAAATATTGCTTCTCACTGTCTTGTACAGTTTCAAATATATATATCAACATCAAATGCTTATAATATATATATACTTATTTGTATAGACCAATAAGAACAGAAAACTGAAATATTTTCCACTGCTGTATCCCTATTTTGAGTTGATCCTTCTACTGAAACAATTTCAGCGAGTACAACCCCTGCAAGTATGAAACAATTTCAAAATTATTGCTTTCCCCTGTTAAAACTGTTTTGACATTCAGGGTTAGGCTAACCATATTACATCAAATGTAAATGTAATGTATTCATGTAACAGTAACTCATATACATCAAATGCATATTTAGTTTTATATACTGTAATTCACACATATGTTGCAATGTATAAATATATCATATGTATACATATATACATTCAGCCACATGGTATGTAAAGAACAGATTCTTTAAACATATCATACTTTTCATTGTGCAATTGAATAAGGGCAGGCACAAAATTACGAAGTTATTTAATAAAACAAAGGTCTTACTATGTGTAAAATCCAATTTAGTGTCCAACTGCATAGACTTGATGGCAGTTAAGTGGATTAATACACATAAAAGTTTCTAATCTAAAACTATTTTAGATATTTATAAAATGTTAACTAACACAAAATTATACTGTCAAGAGTAAGAATGATACTGCAAATTAAATTGCAGTATAAAACAATAATAATCAGACAACCAAGACTGTCATATAAAACAAGTCACAATTGCTCTATATAAATAAGTTTGCATCTAGGAATCAGACACATAGATCTAGTGTCAATCCTAATGGGGTTATTGATTCCTAAATCAAGATTATCACAGGGTTTTAACTGATTAGACAGCATTTAACAGACTTACACACAAATATATATCAATTTGAATTCTAAACCAAAAGGAATATTGTCCTTTAAAGTTAAGCAGAATTATACTAAACAATGTATATGGTTCATAACCATTTGGGTCAGACCCATTATTCAAAATGAAGATCTGTATTGATTTCAATACATAGACAAAACCATGATCATAATTGTAAACACATAAAACAAGATATATATATTTACTACTATCTCAACTTCAAATTAAATTTACACTGTTATTCATAAAAGGAACAGAAGTATAAAATGTTCATGGACATATCAAATATATGCATAATTTGTATGAACAATCATATATCAAATAACTTATATAAATTTTAAACAACTTAATTCTGCAAATCACATTTTCTATTACCTATATATCAATATATATATATATACAGATTGACTCTGTATAATTATGGTGTGTAAAATTTGCAAATCAAATTCACATTATATATATATATCAATATATATATATATATATATATGAATATCTAATATTTCAGATATATATATATAACCATAATATATATATATATAACCATAATATATATATATATATGTATATCATATATGCATATATACATATTTAAATATGGTTATATGTTACAGATTATATAATCATTTGTATAACCTTTTACCTATAATTAATAAAGTTAACTAACCCAGTTTATAATTATTGATATATACATATTTGCATCCAATGTCATAATTCAGAAATGATTCAAAATCACTTTATTAACAGTGGCCATCCTTCAAATTTAGTGTGAGTTCATGAAAACTTATCAGATATATGTTTTCATAACCTTTTAACAATATCATAATATTGAACCACCATTTAAAGCATGAGTACATATAAAACATGTTATATCTGACTTAAATACTTAGTATGATACCAATGAACAAATCATATATGTTGCAGTCCTCTTTAACATATATTTATCACTATAAATATGAAATTCAGCATACATGTACAAAGCTGTATCTGAAAATGAGATTCATAAATCAGATTTATGATTAAAACCATGTGTATCCATTTATACACACAATGATCAATCAAACTAATTCATACATGTTAGTTTAGTTGAAAGATAATCTTGCCTTAAATAATAATACCTGAATTTCAATATAGGTTTTCATCATGTTGCTAGCGATCAAATCTAAAGTAATTTAACACATGATTAATCTGTTTTAAAAGGTTTTTATATGATCTGTCGTCAATGTAACATACAAATATAATTTTGTATATCATTTATATAGACCCAACCATATAAACAGTGTCTCATAACACTAAAATTGCCCAGAATGTAAGTCATACTTATATTAACCAAACATGTCATACTTGCCTAAGTAAATGCTAATATATATATATAAATATAGTAACAGGTTTATACAAAAATAAAGCAGATTTAAAACTATAGGTTGCTTACTGACAGGTATTCAGTATACAACTGTCATTGCATGTATAGAACAAAACAGAAAATTTGTCTTAACAAACTTCCATATACAATTTGATTTTAGAAAAACAAAATGATTTAAAAACAACCTAATCGATTTGACAATCAAAACATTGAATTCAGGAAAGAAAGGCTTATTACAGGCAGAACATAATATAGACTCCAATCAAACATTTTGATTATTAGATGAGCCTTGTTAATGGTAAACAAGTCGATACTTTACTTCAGATCAAATCTATATGTACATAGATTTTACTAATAGTTCAGAAAATTGACTTAACAAATTTCCAAACATTTGATATTTCAGATCCATATAAACAGATCATTACTGTTTATTTATGAATCAAACAAATTTGAATTTCTATGCAGATGTTAATATCAAATCAGAAATATTCATCTTAAGAAATTTCTGTATGAATGATTTCATAAAATCAAGACTAATCAGGAAGTTTTCTTACATATCCATCAATCAGTAAAATCAATTTCAATCAAAATAATTTATGATGAAATCTGAACATATAGACTTATTAATCAAACAATTTGATAATAAGTTTGGTACTGTTTATTTATATGAACAGATCATTACACTGTTTTGGATCATATCCATCTATTCCATGTTTAATCGTATTAGAATCAGTGAGCTGAACTGATATCTAATATCAGTTCGTAATTAAATGAAATAGTTTTATTCTCAAATCGAACCAAAACAGTAAACCCTAGAATTAATCCGGTGTAATACTTGCTAATGAAATTGAAATCCAAACGATGGTTCAAACATGAATCACACCCAAAATAAAAGTCCAATTTAAAATTTCTCGCAATAACCTGGCTCTGATACCACTGTAAGTTAAAATCAATCTAATCGAATTCATAATTGTGTTTTAACATCTTAAAACTAGGATCTTAGCGAGAAAGTTAAATCAAAACTTGTACAGATTTGGGATTAAAAAATCATACCTGTCGATGCAAGAAACCAGAAAGACAAATCGATCGAGCCTGGAAGAATCGAAACCCTAGCATGTCAATCGCCATGCCTCCATAGATATCCACGAGAACGCATCTCTCTGTTTCAATTGAATTGAAGATGAGAAGAAGAGGAGAGCGGTACTAGCCGCCATTAAATTTCTAGGGTTTTGGAATGGTTTTCGGGTGGACCAAGTTTTTGATCTGAATCATACCTCTTCTTTTGTGTTGCAGTGTATTATATAAAAAGGAAATAAATATCTCCTTTAATATAAGCGTCAACCATAGAATAGGAATCGACCCGACTACTCATTCCAACTTCAAACGAAATATCAACAGATTGGTATTTTATTTGACCCAAAATTATTTTCTCCCTTGTTACGTTCTAGTTGTGTGACCCTATAGGTTATTACAACGTTGGCAATAATTTAAATCGTATCTAAATTATAAACAGTGAGCGGCATCTAGTAACACATCGCTGCTGCCCAAGTTATAATAATATTGACGATTCGATACAGCCTGTTTTGTGACCAGTGTCCCAATGTAATATAATCCTTTTAAACAATATATCCTGGATTAAACTAGAGGCATGGATTGTATCATTCTCATTATAATTTAATCCGTTTTCTTGATCGATGAGTAGACTGTTTAAAACAAATCAATATTTGAGCACGACCATGCATTTCACAGTCTCACTCAATCAAGAGGCCCATGGATATCACTACGAATATATCGTAGGGTTAAATTCCATCTAGATCATTCATAATTTTCATTCGACTCGAGATGTATCCAATAATCACCGTTATCGTTACTCTGTTACGAAATAACTTTAGATGATATCAAAACACAAATATCCTTGAATAAAATTATAATGATCTCAGGTCTGAGGACCATTACATCACTGTCACTATGAAAATAACTTATGATACTATTTATTATATTCCATGGAGTTAACTCACAGTGGGTCAGCCCAATACAATATTCTCCGATACGTACTTATGTTTTGACATTAATATCACGTATATCAATGATCAATGAGATGTGATCATCAGTCAATCAACATACAAGTCTCAACGCTTTATTGTTGTCCTATATAAACAATAAAACTTGACTAGGGACATTTAAGAATTATAATACTTATCACATTATATAATATCAAGTTCAGTCTTACTCGAACTATATAATTCCGTATTATTATTCTAAGGACTTCTAATATATTATTATTTATATTACACAGTAAACACAATATAATAGAATAATATTTTATTCCAAATAAAATAATAACATCAACAGTGTTATCAATCTCATCAAATGAATTGCCTCTAGGGCATAAACTCTAACAATCTCCCACTTGCACTAGAGTCAATCATTTATGTATCGTATACTTATGAAACTAGTGTGACTATTAAACTTCTGCTGCGACAGAGTTTAATTCTGTAGGTCTGCAACATTACAACTTTTGTAACTTTGTAGATATGTTCATTTCATCTGTGAACAACTTCACATAAGAATTATATTTCTTAAAATATATGTTTGGATTGATGATGAGTTTAATGTTTTAGGCCTGAGCAACAGCCATATTGTTATCGCAATGTGTATCATTCGATCAACAATGAATTAAGTTCAATCATGAACTTCTTAATCCAAGCATTTTCTTTCTTAGAATCAGTATCTATTTCTTGTTTTTAAACTAACATATTTACAATAACCAATGTGTTATCAAATAACATTAGAGTTATTGTGTCACTTCCACTCAATTTCTTGTCTATACAAAATTTAAAGGTATCTTGTTGTTTTCGATATATCTTGAATTCTATTTTATTCCCATCGGTATCTTAGAGACTGACTCTCCTTCACAAGGATACCAAATCAAGTAATAAACATTTTATTCTCAAAGAATTTATATCCATAAAATAGTTATCTGATTTGGGTCCAATCTTATCAGAGGAAGGACGTTTAACAAACGCCTTACATCCCAAATCTTCGTATTAGACACACTAGGACATTTCCTAGTTCATATCTTATATGGCGTCTTCAAATTGTTTTAGTGGGATTTAATATAATTGTTCTAAATTTAACTTATAGGAAGATCTATATGACTTATCATTAATCGTACTATATCTTATAAGGTTCGATATCTCCGTTCAGACATACCATTCTAATATGGTGTTCTAGGTGGACAGAGTTGTGAAACAATTCCAAACTCATTCAAATAGTCATTAAATTTATTGGCTTAAATGTTCTCTTTCGAACTGCTCGAAAAATATTTATTTTCTATTAAAATTGGTTTCTAACTCCACTTTGAATTCTTTGAACTTTTCAAAGGATTCTGATATGTATTTCATAAGATATACATATCTATATCTACTGATATCATCAGTAAATATAATGAAGTAATAAAATCTACCTCTAGCTTATGTATTCGTTGCTCCATATACATCATTATGTTCGAGACCCAATACTTGTCACTCAATCACTGTGTCAAGTGAAAAGGTGATTCAGTTATTTTGCCTAATAAACAAGATTTGTATTCTTCATATAATTCAAAATCAAATGATCTCAAAATTCCATCATTATGGATTTTGATATACTTTCTTGTTTATATTGGCTAACTGGTAATGCTAAAAGTATGTTGGATTTAAATCACTAAATTTAATCCACTTGGTATTTGTGTCAGGTACATTATAGTTAAAGATTTATAAAATTCATTAACTATTTGTGAAATTCCATTAGATATTTCATTTGAATAAAATGAACAACAATTGTTCTTTTACTACAAATGAAATTTAAACCTGTCAAAACAAGTTTTATAATAACATTATTTTAATTAAGCCAGTATATAGAACAAGAATCAACTTGCTGTGGATAATCCAACAACTTTTGTTTCATTTCCATTCGTAAGTCCACTTGTCTTTTTATCAGATTTCTACTTATACTGCAATTTCCTTAAATCAACGTACATTTATGTGATTTATATCTAGTATCTAATACTAGGATTGTATAAGTAGATTATAACATTTATATCTTATTCAGTTGAAGTCATACTTTGACTTTGGTTTTAGATCCTCTATATTCGTTAGAACAATTACGTTTGATTTGTTTGAGGACAATCCTCAAATTTCAATGTTAGTCAAGAAATTTGATTTAATTCAATTTATATCCTTCTTAAGGATTAATTTAAATTATCGAGTTATTTATTATTTAATATCTACATTAGATAATAAAATAATAATGATTCTGTAATACTTATTTAATACAAAATTTTGACAATCAAAATTTATATTAACATAAATATGTAATTGAAACTAAAATACGCTCCCACTCAAATTAACATCCCTCTGTTTATATACGTAAATCATTATATACATATAATGGTGTTCCAGGATCCATATCTAGTCATGCCTTGACCCAGCTTTGGCTAAACTCAAAACACAACCTTTTAGGTAGACATCTTATGTCAATTATATCGTTTATATAACTCTTGGATCGTATGTTGAACAGATTGTTCAGTATTATTCATTTGCTCAAAATATATAGAATAATTCATGCTTTTGTCTCTAAGGCCATAATCGTATTATGCAGCCTAGTTAAATCAGACCCAATAATAGGTTGGAGCACCACATTTTACTCCATCGCATATAACCAAAGTTAAAAGGTGCACAACGCTTTGGCGTTAGTTACAACCAGTAATTTTGGACAGTGATGAGTATATTATTGGAAGACGTCACCGTGACTTAATATAACAAAATAATTTGCTTTAAAGGGAATTTTATAATCCGTAGTGGTAAACAATATCAGAGTTATTTACATATATCAAAATATATGTATTTTATATTCGTAATATAAGTTCAATTTAAATGAAATATATGAACCATATATTTATATTTATATTTAACGATGTATATAGATAGTGTGCCTAACCTTCTATATAACATTTCAAAGTTATGATAGTCAGAACCAAACTTTGTATAGTATCTCACAAAATTGAACTTGTAAACTGAATTCACGAGTAAATAATTTCTATTGGACTGTGTGACAGCAATACATGTATAGTTTGGCCTCTAAACAAGTCATACTTGTTTTATTTTGTATCAATTATATAAAACTAATATTCATACATAACACAAATAAAGGGACAGACCCTTTCCAGCATTACACAATTCAATAGGTTATCTACAAACTTGCTTTGTGATAATACATGTTAGTACATAATATTAGGTATCTCAAACAAGTTCAAAACCTTTAAAATTTACAAATATTGCTTCTCACTGTCTTGTACAGTTTCAAATATATATATCAACATCAAATGCTTACAATATATATATACTTATTTGTATAGACCAATAAGAACAGAAAACTGAAATATTTTCCACTGCCGTATCCCTGTTTTGAGTTGATCCTTCTGCTGAAACAATTTCAGCGAGTACAACCCCTGCAAGTATGAAACAATTTCAAAATTATTGCTTTCCCCTGTTAAAACTGTTTTGACATTCAGGGTTAGGCTAACCATATTACATCAAATGTAAATGTAATGTCTTCATGTAACAATAACTCATATACATCAAATGCATATTTAGTTTTATATACTGTAATTCACACATATGTTGCAATGTATAAATATATCATATGTATACATATATACATTCAGCCACATGGTATGTAAAGAACAGATTCTTTAAACATATCATACTTTTCATTGTGCAACTGAATAAGGGCAGGCACAAAATTACGAAGTTATTTAATAAAACAAAGGTCTTACTATGTGTAAAATCCAATTTAGTGTCCAACTGCATAGACTTGATGGCAGTTAAGTGGATTAATACACATAAAAGTTTCTAATCTAAAACTATTTTAGATATTTATAAAATGTTAACTAACACAAAATTATACTGTCAAGAGTAAGAATGATACTGCAAATTAAATTGCAGTATAAAACAATAATAATCAGACAGCCAAGACTGTCATATAAAACAAGTCACAATTGCTTTATATAAATAAGTTTGCATCTAGGAATCAGACACATAGATCTAGTGTCAATCCTAATGGGGTTATTGATTCCTAAATCAAGATTATCACAGGGTTTTAACTGATTAGACAACATTTAACAGACTTACACACAAATATATATCAATTTGAATTCTAAACCAAAAGGAATATTGTCCTTTAAAGTTAAACAGAATTATACTAAACAATGTATATGGTTCATAACCATTTGGGTCAAACCCATTATTCAAAATGAAGATCTGTATTGATTTCAATACATAGACAAAACCATGATCATAATTGTAAACACATAAAACAAGATATATATATTTACTACTATCTCAACTTCAAATTAAATTTACACTGTTATTCATAAAAGGAACAGAAGTATAAAATGTTCATGGACATATCAAATATATGCATAATTTGTATGAACAATCATATATCAAATAACTTATATAAATTTTAGACAACTTAATTCTGCAAATCATATTTGCTATTACCTATATATCAATATATATATATATATATATACAGATTGACTCTGTATAATTATGGTGTGTAAAATTTGCAAATCAAATTCACATTATATATATCAATATATATATATATATATATGAATATCAAATATTTCAGATATATATATAACCATAATATATATATGTATATCATATATGCATATATACATATTTAAATATGGTTATATGTTAAAGATTATATAATCATTTGTATAACCTTTTACCCATAATTAATACAGTTAACTAACCCAGTTTATAATTATTGATATATACATATTTGCATCCAATGTCATAATTCAGAAATGATTCAAAATCACTTTATTAACAGTGGTCATCCTTCAAATTTAGTGTGAGTTCATGAAAACTTATCAGATATATGTTTTCATAACCTTTTAACAATATCATAATATTGAACCACCATTTAAAGCATGAGTACATATAAAACATGTTATATCTAACTTAAATACTTAGTATGATACCAATGAACAAATCATATATGTTGCAGTCCTCTTTAACATATATTTATCACTATAAATATGAAATTCAGCATACATGTACAAAGCTGTATCTGAAAATGAGATTCATAAATCAGATTTATGATTAAAACCATGTGTATCCATTTATACACACAATGATCAATCAAACTAATTCATACATGTTAGTTTAGTTGAAAGATAATCTTGCCTTAAATAATAATACCTGAATTTCAATATAGGTTTTCATCATGTTGCTAGCGATCAAATCTAAAGTAATTTAACACATGATTAATCAGTTTTAAAAGGTTTTTATATGATCTGTCGTCAATGTAACATACAAATATAATTTTGTATATCATTTATATAGACCCAACCATATAAACAGTGTCTCGTAACACTAAAATTGCCCAGAATGTAAGTCATACTTATATTAACCAGACATGTCATACTTGCCTAAGTAAATGCTAATATATATATATATATATATATATATAGTAACAGGTTTATACAAAAATAAAGCAGATTTAAAACTATAGGTTGCTTACTGACAGGTATTCAGAATACAACTGTCATTGCATGTATAGAACAAAACAGAAAATTTGCCTTAACAAACTTCCATATACAATTTGATTTTAGAAAAACAAAATGATTTAAAAACAACCTAATCGATTTGACAATCAAAACATTGAATTCAGGAAAGAAAGGCTTATTACAGGCAGAACATAATATAGACTCCAATCAAACATTTTGATTATTAGATGAGCCTTGTTGATGGTAAACAAGTCGATACTTTACTTCAGATCAAATCTATATGTACATAGATTTTACTAATAGTTCAGAAAATTGACTTAACAAATTTCCAAACATTTGATATTTCAGATCCATATAAACAGATCATTACTGTTTATTTATGAATCAAACAAATTTGACTTTCTATGCAGATGTTAATATCAAATCAGAAATATTCGTCTTAAGAAATTTCTGTATGAATGATTTCATTAAATCAAGACTAATCAGGAAGTTTTCTTACATATCCATCAATCAGTAAAATCAATTTCAATCAAAATAATTTATGATGAAATCTGAACATATAGACTTATTAATCAAACAATTTGATAATAAGTTTGGTACTGTTTATTTATATGAACAGATCATTACACTGTTTTGGATCATATCCATCTATTCCATGTTTAATCGTATTAGAATCAGTGAGCTGAACTGATATCTAATATCGGTTCGTAATTAAATGAAATAGTTTTATTCTCAAATCGAACCAAAACAGTAAACCCTAGAATTAATCCGGTGTAATACTTGCTAATGAAATTGAAATCCAAATGATGGTTCAAACATGAATCACACCCAAAATAAAAGTCCAATTTAAAATTTCTCGCAATAACCTGGCTCTGATACCACTGTAAGTTAAAATCGATCTAATCGAATTCTTAATTGTGTTTTAACATCTTAAAACTAGGATCTTAGCGAGAAAGTTAAATCAAAACTTGTACAGATTTGGGATTAAAAAATCATACCTGTCGATGCAAGAAACCAGAAAGACAAATCGATCGAGCCTGGAAGAATCGAAACCCTAGCATGTCAATCGCAATGCCTCCATAGATATCCACGAGAACGCATCTCTCTGTTTCAATCGAATTGAAGATGAGAAGAAGAGGAGAGCGGTACTAGCCGCCATTAAATTTCTAGGGTTTTGGAATGGTTTTCGGGTGGACCAAGTTTTTGATCTGAATCATACCTCTTCTTTTGTGTTGTCGTGTATTATATAAAAAGGAAATAAAATATCTCCTTTAATATAAGCGTCAACCATAGAATAGGAATCAACCCGACTAGTCATTCCAACTTCAAACGAAATATCAACCGATTGGTATTTTATTTGACCCAAAATTATTTTCTCCCTTGTTACGTTCTAGTTGTGTGACCCTATAGGTTATTACAACGTTGGCAATAATTTAAATCGTATCTAAATTATAAACAGTGAGCGGCATCTATTAACACATCGCTGCTACCAAAGTTATAATAATATTGACGATTCGATACAACCTGTTTTGTGACCAGTGTCTCAATGTAATATAATCCTTTTAAACAATATATCCTAGATTAAACTAGAGGCATGGATCGTATCATTCTCATTATAATTTAATTCGTTTTCTTGATCGATGAGTAGACTGTTTAAAACAAATCAATATTTGAGCACGGCCATGCATTTCACAGTCTCACTCAATCAAGAGGCCCATGGATATCACTATGAATATATCGTAGGGTTAAATTCCATCTAAATCATTCATAATTTTCATTCGACTCGAGATGTATCCAATAATCACCGTTATCGTTATTCTGTTATGAAATAACTTTAGATGATATCAAAACACAAATATCCTCGAATAAAATTATAATGATTTCAGGTCTGAGGACCATTACATCACTGTCACTATGAAAATAACTTATGATACTATTTATTATATTCCATGGAGTTAACTCACAGTGGGTCAGCCCAATACGATATTCTCCGATACGTACTTATGTTTTGACATTAATATCACGTATATCAATGATCAATGAGATGTGATCATCAGTCAATCAACATACTAGTCTCAACGCTTTATTGTTGTCCTATATAAACAATAAAACTTGACTAGGGACATTTAAGAATTATAATACTTATCACATTATATAATCTCAAGTTCAGTCTTACTCGAACTATATAATTCCGTATTATTATTCTAAGGACTTCTAATATATTATTATTTATATTACGCAGTAAACACAATATAATAGAATAATATTTTATTCCAAATAAAATAATAACATCAACAGTGTTATCAATCTCATCAAATGAATTGCCTCTAGGGCATAAACTCTAACAATACCATCATTCTGAACATACTGGAACAGGTTTCGAAGCACAGTTCGATCATATGAAGAAGATATTAATTGAGATCGATATAATTTTAATTCAAAACAATTTATACCTTGATAATATATATTTATTATTATCGTTTCTATTTAAATAGAATTTCGATTAATTATCTGAATTGATTTGACTCCGTTTTAAATTCGAATTGAATTAATTCAAGTTCTCGTATTACGATAATTATATATATTCGAAATAAATCGTATTTCGATTATTAAATCGATAGCTCAATATAAAGTACCATTTATAATATCAACTAAATATTTAAAACCATATTAAATATTTAAAATTAATCGTTCGAAAATCCGGGTCGTTATAGTAAAATCCATCAAACAACAAACAAAAATTGCAATCACAGGCAAACTATATATATACAACTATAAAAATAACAACTGTACAAAATTTTGAGTGAGAGAGTTCTCACCTTGATCGGTTTTGAAATCGTTAAATAACGATAAACATTCAATTGTTTACATCAGACGTTTATCTCCTCCAAAAATTGCCACGAGCTCCAAATCACTCCTAATCAGTTTCATTGCAAAGCTCTTGTTGATACGGTTTCAATGGATCTGGTTTCGCTGAATTCCTACAACGTATGAAAAAGTTATAATCGTTTAAAAAAATTAATTATTTTGCCCCTCTAATAGGCGTCTGTTGCTTTTGTTCAGACGTCTGAGCTGAAGCAAATAGTTGTTTCTTTCTAGAGAGCTTTGACAGACGTCTGTTGCTTTGGTTCAGACGTCTGAGCTGAAGCAAATAATTATTTCTTTCCAAAGAGCTTTGACTGACGTATGTTGCATCGGTTCAGACGCCTGAGCTGAAGCAAATAATTATTTCTTGTCAGAGAGATTTGACAGACGTCTGTTGCATTGGTTCAGATGTCTGAACTGATGCAAATTGCAGGAAACAAGTTACCGAGAGCTTTAACGGACGTCTATTGCGTCGGCCAGACATCTGAGCTGACGCAAATGAAACATTTTGCCTAGGTAATTATGTGCAATTGATTCTTGGACGATCTCGAATCAATGGCGATGGCTTATAACGTTTCATAAGCTAAAATGAAGCCTCTTTAGCTCACCGAAACCGCTCAAGAACACATGAACAACCACATATACATAAGATTGCAATGATTTCGATTATAAACTCCAAAACGACTAAATTCTCTAACCAAAGCAATCAAATGCGATATAAGCGAATTATGAAGTCTTAGAACTTGCCGGTGCGACAACGGAGCTTCACAATGTCGCCAAATTAGCTAGTACCATATGAGTGAGATTGTGTAGACAATTCTAATTATAATTTTCAACTTAACGAAACTAAAACTTAATGAACCGGAAAGTGTATACTTATCTAACCAATTCATATGCATATACACAAATCAAAATGAACCAAAATTACACTTTACAACCCTTTAGGCCTGTGGCATAGATGTGAGTTCATGAAGAACTCACATTTGCTTGTTAGAAGTAAGAAATCGATTCAATAGCAAGCTAAAGTAACATCTCTTCCAATATAGCTTGCTAACCTTCACTCTGAACATGAATGCACAAATTTTCTAGAAGTTAGGTCATTGGAAATACCGAAAATTGGAGAGGAAACAAGATAGAGAAGATGGAGAAGCTTACCCTAGTTTCTATGCTTGATTTCCTCTTGATTTGAGCTCCAAATTGAAAATCCTAGCATAGGAATTTTGATTTCCCTTTCCCAAACCCCATTTTCTATTTTTGCTAAGTGTTGGAAGTGAATGAATGGGAGAGGGATGATGGGGGGTGTTTTAAGTGGCTAGGTTGACCAACCCAAACCCAAGTCCAAACCCCCAATTTTCACATACTCGAAATATATCGAAGTTTATAGTTTTCAAGTACGTAAACGACATTTTGAACTCGATGGAAGTGGTTTCGAGTCCAAATTCGTCCATATGCAAAAAGTGATATTTTGGTCATACATCCAATGAAAGAGACCAAATTTTCAAACTCTAAAGGTATCGATGTTTATAATTTTCCAACTCGCAAATGGCGTTTTGAACTCAATGGAAGTTGTTTCAAGTCCAAAATCATCAGTATACAAAATGTGACTATTTTTAAAGGCCACAATATATATATATATATATATATATATATATATATATAAATTCCATAGCGACTATTCTAATTTTTAATTTAGACATAACTTATAATTTATAAACTGAAATCTCAATTTCTTACATTCGTTAAAATATTACAATTCAAAATATTCCAACATTTCTTGTTCAATCAAATTCTGATTTATATTGAATTCTATACATTCACTCAAAGTTTAAAATTGAATTTTCGAACTACCGGGCCATTTCGAGTTCGTTTTAAATAAACTTTAAATTTGTACGATCTAACTTCGATTAAAATAAATCTTAAGTCGTTTATTCTCAAAATAAATCATTTTTAAATATTAAAATCCATTAAATTCAATTAAAAATAAATTTTAAATTGATTACAAAAATACGTGTTGTTACAAATATCATTTGCACAACACGTTGGTACCAAAGCAATTTAGGCAATTTTTGCACAACAGATTGGTATCAAAGCTCGGTTAAGGATTTTGTGCCATGGTAACGGTGGTGTGGGTTCGAAACCCGGAATGACATGCTAAGAGCTTACCATGTGCATACGCTAAGATCGGCTACTTATGTGGTGCTCGCGGACATGACTAGGTGCACTAGGGAGGGTTATACGACTCCAGTAGATTTCCCTTTTGAACAAAAAAAAAACCATTAAACTTACATTGCAGACCAAACTTACAACATTAACAAACAAATATAGCTCTAGAAGTATTGACATAAACTTTCAACTATGATTAAACTTACACTGATTATCATATGGTAGTTACGGTAGGGGTGAGCGTTCGATCGGTTTGGTTGATTTTGAGGTAAAAATTATCCAACCGAACTAAAACCAAAAAAATTCAAAACTGAACTGAATCGAATCAAATTAAGTTTAGTTAATTAAATTAATAATCGATTTAACCGAACTACATAGAGATTCCAATAATTAAATGACTATTTTGCTTAATGGAAGACATACATGTATGTTTAAAGAGATTTAATTATTTTTTTCATGTTTATATTGAAAATTGACTTATTTAACAAGTAAACTTGGTATTTTATCGCTAAACCAATTATTTAAATTATGACAATACTATAAAATTGAATAGATTAGTAAAACTTTGGTTAAACCGATAAACGAAAAAAATTATTTTTAAACCAAACTCAAGCCTATTAAGTTTCAAAACCGAACTGAACCTGCCAAAATAAATCGATTTAGTCAATTGATCCCGTACTAACCGAATACTACTCAGTCCTAAGTTACGACTACTTCAAAAGTTTAAGTTTATATTCCTTTATGTCGTTTAAGTACTAAACAAATAACAATGTATCTGATCTACAGGTCATCCTTGACTCTACAATAGTAAAGATGCTAAATTTTGTTTATATATTTGGATTATAAGATTTGTTAAAACCTGTATTTTGTTTATCATCCTTGAGGAAATTAATGTTAAGGGTATATTTTATTCTTTTCCTTGATTAATCCAGCTATTAAGATATCAATGTAACTTTTCATTGATCACATTAGCATATAGTATATTTATGTTTGTCGCATCTTAAAACCATCAAATATATATACATTAGAATTTGAAACAAATACATGACCTTTTTCGTTAAATTGGACGACCAATCCTAAAAGACCACTCTTTCGTCTAAGGATGCCTAACTGCCGCACTGATCATTCGGGGGGAGGGGACACTGCGAGGTGGGAAGTTTATCTGGGGCGGATGCCTCCTAAAGAGTAACGGAGGTGTGCGAAGGTAGGCTCAAGCGTTGATACTGCTCATGAGCGTAATGGTATAAAAAGATGAATAACAAGCAATTTAATGCTTGCATTTAATTAATTCCATTACGCGATCTTGCTAAGACTTTCACGGTGGAGGAATTATTTATCTTAGGGAACAATTTTCATTTCTCAACTCAAGCAAAAAATGATTATTCCCATCCAAAATTTTAGGAAGGTTAGTATTTGTTGATTCAAATATTTGTTGAAGAGGAATGTAATCGATTAATCGATTTGATTGATTGATCAATTAATTGATTGAATGATTTTATCATAGAAGGAAACAAATAAAGACTATATTCTGGAGATATTTTGAAGGGGCAACTTGGATATTTGCCTAGGTCTTCTATTCTTCTATATGTGCAGCTTTCTTGGTTAGATCAAAACATCAACAACCATGCGAGAATATCTAAAGAGGTTGTGTGCCTCCAAGGATTGCACCCTGAAGAGGAAAATGATGGATTTAGGGGTGAGAGAAGCTATTCCTAGTTACTATGATAGGCACAGTTGGTGCCTCCAAGTTGATTCAAGGGTTTGTCATCGTTCTTCATTGCTCTTCTTCTCCAACAATATTTGTAGTCATTTAGACATTCTCTACCGTTCTCAGTCAGGTTATTGGTTCGATTATACTTTATTTGTTTTTGGCTTTATTCCATTGAGTGTAAACAAAATTTGGTGAGTCAATAAAGATGGTGGTTGGGTGGGATATTTGTCTATTGTTATTATTCACAATCTATTGTTTTGTTATTTTTAGTCAAATTTATCCTCAAGCGATTCAGTGAAAAAGGTCCCTTTTTTGGTGTTT